>VUJU01000402.1:71703-102960 GCA_009835225.1 Aphis craccivora
ATCGGCATCTGCCGACTAAACGACCGTTAGATCCGCCACTGTCGATCTCAATAAACAATATCTGAATAATGAATATAATAAATTTACAAAATTAAAAAATAATATTTCTGGTGTTACGTTATGTATTATCTGGTGTTTTATTTACTAATGAGTTAAATATCTATAAACAATCATTTTTAAACATTTTAATTTAAATAGGTACTTATTGTTATGTAACTTATTAAAGTTAAACGCCTAATTATATAATTTATAAGAACTTACCTTCTGAATAATTCAACAGTTTTTCTAGAAAGTTTTGTTAATAAATTATATTATATGTACTCAAGTAATAAAATCATACTTTATTCTTTTCAATATATTTGGTAGTGCATTTTTAAGGCGTTATATTTAATTAAACGACCTACTGTAATTATCATCATTGTTGTTTTTTTACGTGTTTTTACACAAACTGAGGGTAGAGACAGTTTTCGCGTTTACAGCACAAGTCGCACCTCACCATCTGACACCTGTACATATAAATCTACCTAACCTAGGTAGTGAATGCGTAATAAAATGAAGTCATACCTAGGCATCCACATTATGTTGTCTCTGTCTACAAATATATACATCGTATTCAATTAATAAATTTTTTATTCAGTAAAACAAACTTTGTAATTTGTATGGTTAGCTTTATTATATCGTGAATTGACCTATTATCAACCGTAATACAAATATTTATCGATTACCTATCATATAAGGTACGATCTGTGTACTTTTTTTTTCACAATATAATGTTATGTTTTATTTAGTTGTTGATTTTCTATTGAGAATTTATTATCCTAGATTCATTACTATCAGAAGTATTCGTAGAATGATGTAAGATTTCGTCTGTATATACATTTAATTCAATTTTTATAACTATTAATATTAATTTTAAATAAATAAAATAAATAAATAAATATAAATTATTACTAATTAGGTCTATTATTTTATTATTTATATACTTTTCTCTCACAAAACTTATGGTCTTAATATTAATACTTATGTTATAAAAACAACACAATTTTTTTTTCTTATTTATAGCGGTTTATTAAAATATTTTTACAAAATAATCATTGTTTGAAATCCTTAATATTCTATAAAAATTAAAAATTATAATAAATGGTTACAAAAATACTTAGCAAACTAATTGCATCACATAAGTGTATGCCATAATATAAACCTATTTTAAATTATTTAAATAAATAAAAAGTCAATTAAAATCTTATTTTTTAATGTGAGTTACAACCATACATTACATATGACCCTATTATTGATATTTTATCATAAGTTATGCTACAAACAAGTACCTAATTTTATTAAGAATATTGAAATAGTAATAATTCAAATTAATATATAATATGTATTATACGTATAAAAAATAAAATATAAAATAAAAATTATAATGATACGTATCCATTTAATGTAAGTCTTAATAACTCGAATTGCACACGGAGAGCACGCAGTTCTAAACCTATAATTATAAAACAATTTTATACAATTACAAATATTATATTTATTTATTTGTTGTATATTCAACGAGTATATTATGCACTTTAACAAAATGTAATGTATATGACTATAATTACAATCAGAGACATATATATGAATAATAAAAACAATTATGACAATAATTTAAAAACATAAAAGTATTAAACTTACATACAATTAATATGAAATAGTGACAGCTAAACAATTAAAAATTCCTTAAAAACAATACAGTATATGTTTAAAATTTTCAGTTGCATAATTAATCTAAGAAGATATTTTATTATCTAATAGCATGATTTCTAAACTCTGTAATATTACTATTTATAAAACATAATATATTATAGATTTTATTATGAATTATTTTATGATTCATTTTGAAGCTCAAAATATATTCAAAATATTTCCTTAAACCTTTAATTAAGTTAATTCTTGATAGAAGCTGAACTTATTGAACTGATATTAATTTAGATTAAGATTATTTTTATGACTAAATGAAACTTTTCGATATTTAGAGAAGATAATTTTTTTTCAATCCATAAAAATAGATTTATTTAACAATGATTGTAAGGTATTATTTACAATCTTAGTTTTAATCTTGCAAAACATATTGGCATTATCAAGAAATAATAGAATATTAGTTTAAATTAAAAACGTTAAATAGCATTCCAAATAAATTTGATAGTATGGTATATAAGGTATGTTAAAAAAAGTTTTAAAATAAATATTAAATTATTAAAAGTTTTACTTTTTGGTTTATCCTTAGCTCTGAGTGCTGCAACATTGTTATACTTCTTTTGATCTTTTTCTGGCATCTGTCCTATCATTCTTTTGATGATGTTGTCTGTATTTAAACAATATGAATAATCGATTATATGTTCCCGGCATATTGGACAATAATCACTTATCTCCAACGATTTGTCAATACACCATTCACAAAACATGTGCGAGCAATCAAGCAGTGATGGCTATACCCAAAAAAAAAGTAAATAATTATATTAATAAGATAAATATTATTAAAACAACATGATTTTAAGATTAATTTTATCTATTTTATGTAAACATAATATATATATTAAAAATTATTAAATTTTACCCTTATGAACACTTCAAAACAAATGGGGCATTTAAAATCCTCGTCGTACAACTGTGTTGCATTCAATTCATTAATAAGATCAGAATTCGCTTTCTGTTGCTCTTGTAATTGTTTACGAAGTGTATTTACTGATGTTTCAAGTGTATTAATTTGTTTCACCAGACTTTTCATTTCAGCTGTCAGTTTACTTAAATCTTTGGAAAAAAATAAACCAAATTGTTAACATTATAATGTTAATAAGTATATAATTATGTATAAATATGTATAAAATTGTAGGTGGTTATTGTCTTACCTAGTTCTAGTGCTGTTTTAATTGATTCATTTGGTTGTGTTTTATTAACATTTTCAGTTGATTTTGAATCTGCATTCTCAGTTGGTCTGAAAATAAATAACATAAATCAAAAATAAAATGTAACAGTTATAATTATAATTTAATTTTGTTTAAAATTTACTCATTAGTCAATGTCTGCTGAACATTTTCAGATTGTTCTGGTTGTTGCTTGCTGCTTGTTGCAACTTCAAAAGTTAAAATAGGTTTTTTATCATCTTGTTTCGCTAAAGAAAGTATAAAGATTATTATTATTAATTATTTTTGTTATGTTATTATATTTGAAAATATACAGTGTTGTTTGATTATTTTATATAATTCATTACATAATATATCATTCATCAATAAAACAACAGCTATTTTATCATAATTTTATAAAAAAGACAATATTTTTTTGCTAAATCATTTTACTAAAGATCAATTTTTTGTTTAAAATAGCTCTATAATCAGATCCAATTATAATATTGTCCGTAGTTTATTAGCCATTGATTAAATTGGAATCTTGTAAAGATAGGTAATTATTACTATTTTATCACAGTCAATTTATTAGTACATAAAATAAAATAATTATTATAGTTATAATTACTAGTTATGATTACTCACAATATGATGGCTTTTCATGACTATTGAAACATTGATCTCCATATCGACAAGATTTTTGCAGATAATATTTACATACTTTCTGTTCGGGATTCATATCGATGCGATGGTGTGTTGTTACTGGAAAGATATAAAAAATTAAATTTAAAAGCGTCTCTAAAAAAATATTTACAAGATGACAGCATAAACTGATCTCATGCGTATAACAGATTAAATAATATTATATTAACGACGTGAATTATACATAATAAATATATATTATATTATATTTGTTCTTACCTGAAAGGTTTGCTCGCAGGCTATCCCGTAGAACAATGTATTATGGGCGACGTGAGCGAGAGGATCGTAGCAGTTCGGATGCTGAGAAAAAACAAAAATGCAATTAATGCCATTATCTACAATATTATATTTAATCGTTTATTATTATAATTATAGTTATGAATAAATTATTTTAGTAAAAGGGACGAAAATGAACATAATATGACGTTATTAAATACTTATACCGTTGAAAATGCAATACACAGATACGTATATTCTGAGTACACACCTGTTGTATGATGGCGGCGGTGTATTGTTGATAGTCAGGACTTCGGTGTGAGGGTTGGTCGCTGCAACGGCACAAGCCGACGGTGTGATTACTGCTGAGAACGACTGCCGAATGCGGATTGCCTAGCGCCCAAACGAGCGGTCGTGGGTCTGTCGAAAACTGGTCTTCCTGCGTCACTCAACCTACTCCCACCTCTACGCGGTATCAATCTTGGTAGCGTCCTTGTCACAAGACCGCCTTAGTCAATAGCGTAACGCACTATAATATAATAAGTCCTGTATAATAAGCATTAACAAAATCTTTTTTTTTTATTAAAGATTTGTGAAATGTTTACTTTTTTATTTCTATTTTTGATATTTTTTATAGTTTTTATGAAGCCGAACTTTTTATAATCATTTTATGATTTACCGTCGTTACAACGACATATGTCTTTTTTAAAATATTTAATTAAGTACCTATTACACTACATAATAATTTATTATGTTATTATTAATTGTATTAGTATTCATTTAATATTATAATATTCATTCTTATTATAATTTATCAAGTTTAATATCGATTCCGGTAAAATGGTTACGAGCTTACGGACTTTCGGTTAAAATAAAATTTGGGAAAAAATTCCCGAATGTTATTTTACACGAAAGCAGTCCGAAAACCCGAAACCTTTTTTTCCGATCTCCCTTTTCCCGACGGTTATTGTTCCCGAAATAAAAAAATTAAAAATTAAGTTATTATACGATGAGTTACAGTGGCTTATTTTCTATATATTATATTTTGGATCTATAACTAAAATATAACTATATTGCTATACATTTTAATCTATCAATAATCGTTTATATAAAAAAAAAATGATAGTACCTGTTTACGCAAAATTACGAATATCATGCCTTTATCGCACTTTACCGTGGTTACAACGACATAATATGTTTTTTTAATATTTAATTATTACACTACATAATTTATTATGTTATTATATATTTTTATATTTTATACGTATAATAATTTATCGACTTTAATATCGATTCGGGTAAAAGCTGTTCGAGCAAAATCGTTACGGACTTTCAGGTAAAATACCATTAGGAAAAATGTTCATCCGGGAAAAATAGTGATAACCAAATAAATCAATTTTAAATGATCTAAAATTACTATATAAGTACTATAATTTCTATATCCGGTAAAATTAAAAAAAAACATAAAAATTTACTACTACTTATACAATAAAGATATATAACCATCTATCTATCTGTTTAACATTAAGAATGTCATATGACATTTAGAATGTCAATTATTACATACCTATGTCATTACTTTCCAATAATGTATGAAATTTTAATGTTAGTTTCATCTACTTTTAATTGTGCACGAAATGGGCCTCATTTAGCTTTTTAATATTTAAGGTATTTATTGTAGATTTTTGGACGTATGATCTTGATTATTACAATAAACCTTAAAAACAACATAACAAAAAAAAAAAAAAATTATAATAATACGATAGTCCCAAGTGACAGGATTGTGTTTTTTTCAAAATTCTAAATTGAATTTTGTCAAATTTTGAGCTTTTAATAATCATACAAAAAGTTGTCTTTGATTTTTAAAAATTTTCAAATTATTATATTTGTCACTTATGTTATCATGTAAGTTGTTACGATTTTTATCTTAGTCTTTATATTTTAATGAAACTTAAAAACCTAAAAAAAAATATAGGTAATAGTCTAAGAACTGATTAAACATTTACGTCGATTGTTATTTGTTAATACAATAATTAATGGTTTAAAAATTTCTGAAAATAAATGTTTCAAAATCATACGATTAGAGGACATAAACTTGCTTATATTGTCACATACCTACAACCATTGTACAATCATACACCATGGAAAATTTACGATCAATAAAACACGTTTTGTGTTGTTATACTTGTTAGCTTTAATATTATAGTGAATTTAACTATTATCAAAGGTAAGAGTAATAACATTATTAGTGATTTTACATTTAACCTTTGGACTCTTTAGAGTGATCCAAACATTTTTATAACATAATATACAAGGTAGATAACAGAAACAAGAATAAATCTCCATAACGGATAAAAAATAAAACATGAGTTTAATTTATTGTACTTTTTAACAATTATAAGCTCTTTGAATAACCATTTATTATTTAATCATCTACAACGAGTGAGTACATAAAACTTTATTATACTATGATTGGTAATACAATGTGTGATATAGCACTGAGTATTACTTTAATTTCTTAATTTTATTTTTAATGGTTATAATACATTGATTTTAAATTTTAATCTATTGAACACTGTTGTATCGGTCTGATGAAAACTACATTTGCAGTATACGCCAGATTGATGTAGCCAAGTAGGTTTCTGGAAACAATAAGTGACCCTTTCTAATACCCCTCACAGATAACATATTATGAATATCGAATAATAAATTTAAATAATAATACAATTAATAATAGAGGACAACATGAAGTGAGAAAGGACACAATGTATTTAAGCGCAAAAATAATGATTTGATATTAAATTATTCATCATAGTTATAACTGAGCTATAAGTTATAACACAGTCAACTACCCAATATACATATTTGAATAGTGCCAACAGTAGGTAGGTACTTAAAGCAAAGAAGGAAAACAATATAATAAACGTCGCCAAAAATCATATATGATTTAATTACCAACTGCCATGACAAAAACCATACAAGTGAAACTAAATATTAAGTGTTTAATGTTATTTGATTATTACTTATTAGTTATTATTAGTGTCTTAATGAAAATAAGAAAAAAAATGAAAACTGTATAGGTATAAGTATACATTTTTTACTTTTGACTCTCCTTCGTTTATGAATATATTTTACTATATACCATAAACTACGTACTATAAACTATACAATATATATTTCAATATAATATTGTTCTTAAAGACAAAGATATACAAAAATAAATAATGAATAAGTAGTAATAAAATCAAAAACACATACAGCGTAGTATAACTAATGTGTTATATTTGTTCAGAATCTATAACTATTATACCTGTTATGTATTATAATAATACAGCCCAATAGTCCGCAAAGTTACAAATATTAAATCGATGCATTTTCGTTTTTAAAGAATTCACTTATAGTGTAGTACACTAACATCACTAAGGGCCGTTCTTACAATGTCCGATTAAAGTTTACGGATACTTAACCGGCGGAATTCTGGCGGTAATAAAATCTGTTAACAGTCGGTTAGCGTTAACCAACACCTAACCGCACATTGTAAGAACGGCCCTAAGACTTTTACTATAACTTATCACAGTCATGACTGTATAACTGTACATAATAACTCTCGTAATGCATGCGTATATTATGTCACTAAATCAATGTTGTGAATAAGAACATGTTTTTCGCTAAAATTATGTACTTCTTGTCCCTCAAAGTCTTTTTATCGGAAAAGACTTTTAAAAAGTAAAAATAGATTATTTCAATTTTAGAACTATTTTTTAACTTTTTCGATTATTTATTTTTATAATCCATAGATATTATAAATATTTTGAGGTTTTAAAATGTTAATGCCTTAAAATCAAATTTTAAGGAATAAATGATTAAAATTTTTAAAAAATGAGCCTGCACAAGACATTTTATTAAAGGACCCGTTTTTGAAGTATTATTAAAATTTAAGATTAATATGTCCAAGTACACATTACATTATAATATATAATATAGATTGTTAAAATACAAATGTCATAAAACATGAAATTGATTACAATTTTATAAATATATTATATGAAAAATCCCCAATTCCTTATTTTTACGGGTTAATATAAAACATTAATTAGCAAATATTTTAAGTTATATAGTTTGTAGGACATTTTTCAAGAGGTACCTAGTGTCGTAGTGACAAACTCACCATTATTGAATTCAAATATATATTGTATTAATAATTTTTATTAAAAATCAATTTTCGTAGTGCATATGTATAATATTTATATATATTATGTCAAATAATATGGTAATAAGTTCGTTAGATATGTATTTTATAAAAAATATAATCAAAGAAATATTGAAACAACAATAAGATAAATTAAAAAAAAGCTATTCTACGAGTATATTTTGGATTTTTAAGTTTCTATAAGAAAAACTTACAGAGTCTTGTATTCAATTTGTATGCCTATGACTTGGTTTTTAAAATGTATAACCCTCGAAACCTGTGAGTTGTATATAGTTCAAAATAAAGTGTTAAACACTAATATTACATCATATTTTATATCTCTGTGCAATATACACATTTTATAGACACGCGTATAGTCGCATGTTTCTACTAAATTATAAAAAATTTAATTATGTTTCGAATTATGGAAAGAAGCGGTATATATATAAATACACATTTTTTTTTTTGTAAATGGAGTTTTTTCTCTGCAAATAAACAAATATAATTGTTCTCGTCTCTACCTTCTATGTGATATTACATTGTTAATCCGATAAAACGTTCTCAACGAAAATTTAATATTTCTTTTTTTTTTTTTATGGCTGTTATAATAATATTACATTTTATACAGCAGCTGCTGTGTCTGTGTGTGGGGTCGGCTTGGTGGTGGCGCCGTAGCCCATAGATTGTGTGGTGCGGGGCGCTCGGCGTGCATCGAACATGATATGAAATGTCAAATGACATACAAACCACTACTTTTCCGTCCGCCTATAACTCGTCAAAACTACACTTGTGGAAAACGAATTTTGGTCGCTCTCGCCGTCGCCTTGGCGCCGCTTCCTCGTCGTATTCGTACACCGTTATCAAATATTGTGATTGACGTATACCAATATCTAAAAAAAAAAATAATATTAATAAAGTGATATAGTGTATATTATAGTATAATATATAGTAGGTAATAAACTAATAAAACTAATAAATATCAGATGGCGAAAACCCGGTTGGTTCGTTATAGGAGCTTATTCAAAAAAAAAAAAAAATAATATTATCGTCTGAGCAATACATATTGCATATATATACAATATACATATAATATACAATGTTTATAAGTATGTAGGTATAGGTAGTACAAATTGTTTGCGCCCTTTTTTATACTATCGTTTTCGTGTTATTGAGTCAAACGTCAATACACGGGCGCGGGCGTTAAAATATTATAGAATGACGAAAAGCAAACTGCTTAGCAAACAATTTTTTTTTTCGTAATTATTATTATTAAAACTTCACTTTTATAGTTTATATCATAGTACCTACCTATATTCAACAGACAACTATTAATTCGATTACGTATCGATACACCAACGTTGTCTTGTTTTTATCTTCACCCCTCCGTGTATTATATAATATTATATCATACATTTTCACAGCGTTAAAGAATCAAATGAGAGTACAAGATCGATCAATCATCGTGTTTTTTTAATAATAAAAAACGCAACTATCCATTTTAAGCACGTTTCAAAAATACCATAATATTTCACACCTGTACCGCGTATACAACATACCTATTACAAAAAAAAAAACATAGACTTATACACCGCTGCTTAGGCGATTAATTTCACTATAAACGTTTTTAAAAATTTATTTTTTTTATATAATTTTAATTCGGAACACAACATTATAATTTTTATAATATATTATTATTTTGTACGTTTATTATATATGGACCGAAAATTCTTCAAAAAATTGTCTACTTTAAAATAGAGAATTAAAAATGCATGCTGTCATTACTTCAAAAACGAACATTTAAAAAAAAAAATGTATTAAAACTAATTTGTTTTTAAAAAATATTTTCATAAACGTTATAAATTACTGCAACGTGTTTACAATATTGTGTTTAGACATTTCGTAAAAAATAGTTATTATGGATTCAGTCCTAATACTCGTAGTTATTGAAATAATGAATGCTCATCATTAAAATAATTACCCGATATTAAAACACTTGAGGTTGGAACCATATTTAAAATACTTATATATTACAATTCCAAAAATCTCGGGAACCCATGCCTAAACCTTTTTATTTATAACAAAACCGACTTCAAACCAATACTAATAATATGTAATTGCGTGTATTTATCATTTTTGGGGTTTATAAATTCTGTATTTTTTTTATTAATATAATTTGTATCATTGGTACAAATATTATTGACGATCACAGTACCTACGCAGGAAGTTATATATGATATATTGTTTTATGTTTCTTTTTATTAACCGAAACCGAAATTAAAAGCCAAACAATTATAATATTTTAAATAAAGCCTAAACCATATTTATAAAAAATTGTAGATTCTAAGCTCTGGAGTCACAATAAGAAAAGTAATACGGCAACATATTATAAAAATTTAGATAGGTAGGTTACCTACTAACAAATTATACATTTTGATATATTTTGTATTATTAGGATATGTTGTTTAAGTCGTACGATGTGCTCGTACATACTGTCTATAGATATATTTATTTACTCAACGATAATATTATATGTAAAACTGTAAATGATTGACTTCTAAAATAATTTATTATTTTATACTTATTCAACACATAAGTATGTAAGTATATTAAATATATATAATTATTATAATACACAAAAACTTTTTGTAATGTCATGCGTGTTATGTAATTTTTAAAATAATGACCGGGATATCGTCAACACAATACAAAAAACGTTCATGAGCGTTTTAAAAAAATATATTATTTACATACATTATTTTTTTTTATCACTGGAATCTGATGGTACAATACGATGACGCCGTTTACCAGAACCAATATCATGTAGGTATGCATTATTTAGATAATCACATTTATTAGAAAAATATTTTAAATAATTACACTTACACCGAATAATAATAATCAATAGATATTTTTTCGATAAAAAGATATCGATATGATTGGGGCCGTTTACCATCATTGTAATATATGTGCTTGCATTAGTCTTTCAAACATATCTACTACAATGACATAAAAAAACAACCTTCGTAATCGTTCAGATATTTATGAACACAATATTAGGATATAGATACCATTACTAAAGTCCATGTTTTATATGAGAGTAATGGGTAGTCAGAATTATCGTTCTACGTTTTTTTTTACCTAAAAATATATAAAATAGATTGTTTTAGCGATTAGATATTTTATATTACAAAGTAAAAACCGTAATTTCCGAAATCACATTTTGTTTATCGACCACATGAGGAATATATGTACCTACACTTATATATCTAACATTTGGATCGTTAAAATTAATTTTAGGTAATGCTATAGATATTAAGTCTTAATGGATCAATTTTCCTACCATGTTTTTGGAAAATGAAGTTTATAATCGATTAAATGTCCTAATAAACAATATACAAACTGTAGTACCTATATAATGTTTTAATATTATCTTTTTTTACTTTTTCCAATAGAATAATAAAATACACGGAACTATGTTCTATAAATACCGGAAAGATATGTCACAGTTAAGGTGCGATCGATCCCCATTATACATACATCTATTTTGCATTAAGAATATCATTTAACATTTAGAATGTCTGCAATTATTACAATTAATGTCTTTACCGATAATGTATAAAATGTTAATGTTGGTTTCATCTACTTTTAATTGTCCACGAAATGGGTCTCATTAAGCTTTTAAATATTTAAAGTATTTATTGTAGGCTATTGGACTAATGATCTTAATTATTACAAAAAAACCTTAAAAACATCATAACAAAAAAAAAAAAAAAGAATTATAATGTGATAGTCTTAAGTATAAATGTAAAATGTACGTACATTTTTTTTTGGGTAATTTACCGAGAAAAATTTACGTTAATTCTGTAAATTTGGTTAATTTTGATAATTATTGTATGTCACCATAGGACACCCTTAGGAACTTCTCACTTCCACTTTTTCATGAATTTATAATTATTATTGTAACGCTTATTTTTATTATTTACTGGATAGTGTGGTTATAGATAGTTGTGTGGATAGTTATGTAATACACTATCAGTAGTTGTGGGCATGTTGAACGTTGAACGTTTTAAGTTATATTATATCAACTATTCCATTATATTAATATGTTAAGAATATTAATATCGTTAAAACGTTTAATTTAAGGTGCCACATGCTAATTTTTTCGGTAAAATAATATTTACCTGTAAAAAAATAATTGGTAAATTTACCGAGCTTACATCTCTAGTCTTAAGTGACTGGATTGTGTTTTTTCAAGATTCTAAATTTTATGAATTTTGTCAAATGTTAAGCTTTTATAATCATGAAAAAGTTTTGTCTTTGATTTGTCTAATAACCTATTATATTAATTATACTTTATGTTATCATATTAGTTGTTACGATTTTTATCTTAGTGTTAATATTTACATAAAATTTTAAGCCTAAAAAAAATTAATGGAGATTATAATATATATCTTTAGTTTTCATGCATACGACATAGAAAATTTACGATCAATTGAACAAATTTTGTGTTGTTACTATTAGCTTTAATATTAGAATACACTAAAAAAAATTAATGAATTTATAAATTTTATTTTATTTTATTTTCATGAATTTAACTATTATTAAAGATAAGAACTAAGAGTAAAAAAATTATTAATTAATTTGCATTTAAACTTTAGAGAGATCCAAACATTTTTATAATATAATATATAAGGTAAATAATAGAAACAAGAAAAAACTCTTTAATGGATAAAAAAATTATTTAGTTATTTACAATGAGTATGTCAAACTTAATTTTATTAATAAAAAAAACGCCATCATTTTAACGCTTGAAGTCATAACCGCCGACTAAAATGGTTGAATGGTAGGTACTATACAGCAATTAATATGTATGACCATCTATTTAACATTAAAAATGTCATTTGGTATTTAGAATGTCAATTATTATGAATTCCTTATACGGATAATGTATGGAATGTTAATGTTGGTTTCATCTACTTTTAATTGTGTACGAAATGGGTCACATTAAGCTTTTAGATATTTATGATATTTATTGTATAGGTACTATTGGACTAATAATCTTGATTATTTCAAAAAAAACCTCAAAAACACTATAACAGAAATAAAAATTATCATGCGATATAGTCTTAAGTAACTGGATTATTTTTTTTTTTCGAGATTCTATAAACTATATGCTCACTTGTGACTTGGTTAATTCCTTTTAATACGTAAGTTCTATGTACATACTTAAAAAAAGAAAAACAATCAGAAGGTATAGCTCTGCTCTGAGGATTTGCCGGTGGATCACTATAAAAGAGTATTACATTTTTATTCAATGATTTATTGTTTTACACCAAAAACAATTCTATACAAAAACAACCTGTCAACCTACATCTCATTATTACATGAAAAAAATTCTTCACAAAAATGTAAATAAAATAATTTAAGTTAAAAACATTTGTTAGGTATTTGTATTCTAAATAAAAATTGTATTCGTTATTTAAGATACATAATAAATAAATCAGTAGGTATATATAATACACTGTAAAATTACACATTTTGAAAAGTAAACCAAATGCATTATTAAATTTACTTTAAAAAAAATGTAAGCTATAGTGTAGAGTGTACCTTTGTCAACATACATAATGCGCAATTGTAAACCAAACGAAAAACTTTATAAATATTTATAAAACAAAATATATTTAAAAAATATCTAACAATAGCTGACATAGATTAAATTATATCATGTATAGATAATGATAATGTAAGCTTTTGGTGAATATTTCAAATATCTAATATTATTATAATTTCTGAATTTCAAAAAAAAAAAAAAAATAAAAATCGCTTTAGGAAAAATAGGTAGGTATTTTAATAGTGAATAATGAATATTGTGCAATGTCTTAATAATTTGAACTTTATATGCTCATGAATAATTAATTTTATTTTCCGATACCTACCTAAAATAGTTTTTTAAATTTATGTTGAAAAACTTTATACCTTTTGTCTTGTATAAGTTATAAAGTATTATTCTTTCATTGAGTTTTCAAATTTTAGGTATGAATATTTAAAATTGTATGAACTTTTAACTACTAAATAATTAGTTAACTTTTGTAATTTTGACAATATTTGTTAATATTCTAACTATATACATTTGTTTCTTATAAAACAATGTCGTTAAATAATGCTTAACTTTTTTTAAATTTTTTTTTAATAACAAATTATGAAGAACCTTGCTCTGAGTTTTTTTAAGAAAACAAAATTATTTTGATCGACATTTAATTGACAATCTTATATTATATAAAACAAAAAACAACTAAAATATCGAGCATTATTTAAATTGCCTATGTATAACTCAAAAAGAAATAAATTGCTAATATCTATAGAATAATATATAATTACCTGACGTAAAAGTTCGCACTCGCCAATGATCTTTTGTCTAAACCGTTACTAAAGCAAGACCAGTGGTATGGTACGTAGGTGAAACTTATTAGTACAGTTCACCGGTATTGTAACAATATTTACCACTATAATAGTCCCTTCACCCTTATCATAAAAATAATAATATTTATAGTTATTTTATTAAGTAGATACATAAATGATGCATCACTTATATGTCTTATATATATAGTTGCCTACTTATTTAACATGTAAGGTATTCCTTCTATTTCAAAGATGTGTATCGCCATCGTTTTTACATATATATTATTATAATTAAAATTAGTATGGTTAGAATGTCGGTAGTATTTAAAAATATTAAAATTAGGCTTATAAATCAATATGACTACATAAAATAAATAAGTGTACAAAAATAATAATAATTATTATTTACTTAAATAGTAGGTGAAATACGTATAGGTACACAATAACATATGTATAATTATGAGTTATTACTTTATTTGAGGCAGTTTAATTTTTACTTATTTTTTAATATTCAATAATGTATGATTATGATTTGATTTTAAATAATAACTACCTAATACTTCAATAGAAAAAAAAATAATAATAATAAGTCAATGTGTAAATTACTTCCCAGAAATTAATGTTATAATATTTTAGACTTTAAACGAAGCGATGAATGCATCTATTTGTTTTACAATGATGTGTGTTTTTTGTGTATTTGACGTCATTTATGTTAATCTCATATTATTATACTTTGAATTTTTTTTATATATTCGGGCATGAAAAATATAGATAAAATGGAAAACATAATAATAATAATATCTATGTCCCTATTTTGTTCTCATTGATATTTTGATTCCTAACCAAATTACAATAAAACCAAATTTACACAATAGTGTTGAATATTATATAATATGCATAATATTACATTTATGTGTTTAATACTTGTACATTTGAGCCGTGAGGATAACTAAATAGATTCATAATATCCAAGTATACACTATACACCAACACATTGAATAAATACGATTTATTAGGTACAAAGAAATTTTAAAAAATATATATAAATTGAAATAAATTATTTATAAATGTAATCCAATGTGTAAAATTTACTCTTATTAAAGTTTCTACCACACCTTAACTGTTAACACACTAAATTCGTTAATTTAATTACAAACTGACTTAAGGAAGGTATCTAATGTAATTTGTACAATAATTTAAATTAATACTCTTGGAAAAAAAGAAATTTTAAACTTACCTACATGTTTTGTTGTGTATTATAAATTATGACTTATGAACGTATATTATGTTCCTATCTAATATATTATTATACTATACAATCAACATACATGTTTCCTGATAAATCAATAATAAAAGAAACTAAACATTTCATATTTTATCAGTCATAAAGTTGAATCGAGATAATTATATTATGCTTTAAGGCATTTTAAATAATAAAAGTTAGTTATAAATATAATGTATAATAATGTACATAGGTACTTAATTGATTGTAATGCACCTAGGTACATAAAACAATTTAAATTTTTTTGATCAGTTTCAATCATAAGAAAGTGACACAAGTATATACGACTTATAGTATAATCTATAATTGTATATCATTAAGCCATTAATTATTTAGATAACCGCAAAATCAAGGACAAATAAACTTAAGATTTGAAAAACCAAAAATTAAAAATTATTTTCAGAAATATTTTTATTATTTCTTTGTTCATTTGTGACGAAAACTATCATAAATTACCTACTTATTTGAAATTCAAATATAACTCAAGCGTTAATTGGCATTGCTTAGACTCAATAGTTATAGGTTATTGTAAATTACACCCTAATACCCTATTTTTAATTTTTTAATGTAAATTGAGGCTAGAGTATATATTTTTATGCATACGTAATTGCAGTCCGGCTATATTTCCAATAGGTATATCTATCATGTATCTATATCAATTGGGGCATAAATAGCTTTTTCAAACTTCAAATTTAGAACTGGTACCTAGTTAATATAATAAATTATATTAATAATGGCATGTTTAAAAGTATATGCATTGATATTTATGTTGTATAATTATTTTACTATTTTTTCCCCGATTTTACAAACTCATTTATTATAATATATGTATCACTATGCATAATTTCTTTAAATATCTCGTACACGAAACATAGGTACTTATTTATTTTACGAAAATATCCTAACTGAAATAATTAATCTAAAATTTTTGTGACCTTTTTTGGAACTCAATTTACCTACCCTATGTCCCTATAACAGTTTTAATATAAAATATAATATAAATATATACACTGTCATTATTCCAACGACATTATAATTTATTCGTAATGCGTCTCGTAATTTCATTCAAAAAATTATAAGTACCAAAAAGTAATATCAATTAAAAATAAATGTAATTCTGAACTGAGATTTTTTTTAATTTTAACTTGTAAAAATTATGTTACAATTCTTTAAACAATATTTTCTATTGATGATCATATTAAAATTTATTTAATATAAAATATTTTTAAATTTTGATTTAAATAAACATTAATAATTATTAATTATTTATATTCATGTATACAAAATTTTAGCACTCATTATGTTCAGTATATTTTATTTTTATGTATAGGTAATTTATATATTATAGATTTTTATTATTTAAATTTTATAATATATGTATTTGTTTCATATTTATAATATTTGATCAATATTAACTACAGTGTAAAATAAGTGTACGGTATCGAACGTTTGAGGTTTTAATGTAGTTTTATCTCATTTACCTACCTAATATATATTTTATAATTATAATTTATAATACATATATTATAGGTGTGCTATTATAGTGGGCTTCGAAGATTTTTTTTACAAAATTGGTGGTCCGAACAACTAGAAAGGTTGGAAACCGCTGATTTAAAATAATATCTAGATTCTAAGTAATGTAGTAATGCCTATCGAATATTAATTATTAATAAATATATAAAGATACTTAAAATATAATAACAATTTTATTGAGTATTTATTATTTATTTTTTAATTTGTAGGACAGTAATAATATATTTAAAAACTTAAGTAGCCCTATTTTTTTTTAACCCGATTATATTTTATGATACCTACATCAAAAGTATATTTAAGCATACACATTATATAAATATCTTTATAGTTTTGTTTTCATTCTACTTGTAGATTTCTATAATATAAGGGTAATGCAACAAAGAATAATATTTCTAATTAATCCTAGTCGAATTAAAATAACTTGTATAAAACATCGAAATATTTCATTCGATTATTAAAAGTCACTTAAATGTTAAAAATAAAACCATTATAAAAACATTTAAATAGACGTCTACGTCGTTGCAGGAGTTATCGAAACTCTCAAGGTTGTATGATTGTATATTGTGTGTTCGAACCAAGAAGCCAGAAGGTATGAGTACAATATAGTTATACTCACGTATGTTTGCTATAAGTGTGTGTGCGCGGGTAAGGGTCAACAGAAAAAAACGGCGATATAATAAACCACCGTATTGTGATTTGTGATTGGTTTTCACAAGACCCTCTTTTTCTGATCTAAAGTGGCGGTGGAATGAACAATTTTGCTAAGAGCGATAAGTGAGTAAGAGATGAGGGGAATATGGATGGGAGGATTTGCCGCCCCAGTGACGCCACAAAAGGCATTCTGAATTGCCTACGATTTCCTTAAGATGGATGTTTTTCTCTTTTAATTTCAATTAAACCTTGTTTTTTAGCCGAAAAACGAACAATTTACGATTGCAAACGTTTTATAGGATGCATTGCTAAGTTTTTATTTTTTAATACCTATATGGATATTCATAAATTTATGAATTTTGTATTATTTAGGAATTTAATTAAAACATTTTTTTTTCAATAAAAAATATTTGATATTAATAATACTGTTACATTATAACTATGTTGAAACTAAAATAAAATTACAAAAAATAAATGTTTTAATTAAAATAATTTCTTTGTTTAAATATTAATGACGGTGTAGCATAATTTATAATACGTTACAAACTAAAAATTAATTAATTAACATATCCATTATACCTATACCAATAATATTTTAGAAAAATATGTTAATATTTATTCTACAATATACCTAATATCTATTTTATCACTCTGTGTGATAGTAGAGAATTACTGTTCATAATCTTATAATATGATTATTGATTATTTGAAAATAAAATAAAATTTTGATAAGTAATATTCAATTCATCTATTAAATATAATCGACAAACATTAAATCTGGCAACGCCGCACAAAAAAATGCAGGAAAAACGTTCACAATCAAGTTCTGAGAAAGGTACGTTCGCATTCCTACCACTCCCAATCGTATATCACCCTAAATTGTGGATAAAAACCCATTGGTAATATTAATGCATTAATCGTGTTGAAAAAAAAACATAAAAATCATTTTTACTTAATTTTATTGTTAGATGAAGAATTATTATTTTAAATCCCTATAAATATTTGGGTTTATTAATGATTTCAATTTTGTAGTTAAGTTTACATCATACATGTATAGTATATACTTACAACTTCATACATCAATAATATTAATAATATTATGCTTGGCCACATAAACACATTATCAATCAAAAACCCGACACCTAAAGACTTATTCTGCAGGATAAATATTTACGTAACTGCCGTCTTTGGTGTATCGTTATATTAGTAATCGACAAAAAAATTTAAAATTATTAACACCATATTCTTTACCACGTAATCACGAACGTCCGTGATATTTTTGAGAATATACTTAGATTAAAAGTGTTTAAGAAAAGGCTTTATTTATTCACACATTAAATGTAAACACAAGATAAAAGCCTGTAAAATAAAACGGAAGAGTCGAAGTTGAAAATGTTGGTAAATGTATTGGTCGTAGATAACTAATAATATCCTTTAAAAATGAAATACCATATTCTATCACTGTTTATTTTTCTCCAAAACAATCATAAAATAATTTAACACTATATATTTTTTTTATTATTATCAAAATAAGAAAATGTCACTTTTTATTATTGGAAGAATTTTATAAATAATTTTCTGTTGAAGAATATTCTCTTTTAATATATTTTTATGTATAAACATTAAGTATAAAGTAAATTAAAATCATAAATCATTGTGATAAAACATAATTAAAATAAATCTATATAATATATTTTATATGTTATATAGATTTAAAACTAAGTGTCCCTTCTCATAATACTAGAAACTATAGGCGTGCGCACGAGGATGGCCGGGTGGCCGCGGCCCCCACTGGCCACTGTAGCCTCTGACACTTTCTTTAATAAATCATAGATATCTATATTATACTAGATAGTGAACATTTTTACATTTTACATGAAAAAAGTGAAGCTAGTTCTTATCTAATAGTATAAGTATAAAAAGAACGCGATAAAGTTATTAATTAATCAGTTATAACCTGCACACAAGAATCTTTGGTTCGGACCTTTTCAAGTAAATTTAAGGCCCCCCCTGTGGTCAAAGTCTGCGCACGTCTATGGAAACCATAATCTTTATCATGTTTCTCCTCATTCGACATTACATGATTTCAACCATCCATTGCGCCGAATGATACGTTCCCTTAATGATACTCCCTCTCCTTTTTTACACTAGTTTATAACATTTATCATTATGCCTTATTACCCTTGTTTATTAACCTTGTTGTTATATTTACATAATTTTATTTTTATTCTAAGCTGTACATATACTCACTTTATATTTGTATTTACCTATACAATTGGCGATAGGCGTTTATACAATAAATAAATAAAAATAAAATAAAATATATGAGAGTCAATACCATTCACTCACTGATCGCAGTATTTTAAAAACTACATAACTTAAAAATTTTAAATTTAGAATAGTGGTTTCTCTAATACTTTAACTGTGCAATAAAAAAGGATTTAAAAAAAATGCTGCGTTTAAGTGGTTTAATTAATAATAATTATTCACCACCAATGCGTACTGTGCAACACGGCGGAAAAGCGGATCACGGGTTTCCAGCTACGTGTAATCTATCCTTTTTGTCCGTTGTGTAGATAAGAATATTGTTCGGAGAATTTAATCAATCAAAATAATCTCATGTATCGCACGTACATCAATTCTTATTATACAATAAAAACAAATATATACAATCTGGCTCAGCTAGTATTCTATAATAAATTAGAACTATCATGGTCTCAAATTAAAAATAATAAAATATTATATAGGTACGCATTTTTGTTAATATTTAATAACCTATATTAAGGCTATATATTATAATTACAATAATTATTTATTTATAATTATTTATAATATATAAGAATACAACACAAAATTGTTTTCATAACACAAATAAAATTATCAATAGTTTTAATATAACAGAACATAGTTATAGTTTTAATGTCCTGTGAAACACATATTGTGTATATCTTAAATGGTAACAAAATCTCAGATGTAGGTAATTATTATTATAACTCATCGATGTAAATATGAATTAATTAGTCGACATAATTATTTCCTATTACAGTACCTATCTTATTGCTTGGTGTATCTATATATATAAAAAAAATTTCCAACTTTTTATTCATATAAAATTAATTTAATTCTTAAATTTTGTATACATGATTATTTGTGATAATGTTATTATTTACACAGACAATTTAATCTTATATTATCATCACTATTGATTTTTAATTAAAAGTCATCAAAATATTATATCGATATTTCCTTTATTCGTTTGTCTGTTTCTGAGGTTATATGATGGATCTTTTTGAAATATTATAATTTATAATCAAATAATATTTGTATTCCTCGGTGAAGAGGAATATTGTTATACCCTCTATACGCGAGTAACTATCATTATAATCTAAGGTGGTGATACAATGCCAGACATTTGTTATTATATTTGTCTGCCTATCAAATCATTGCCGCTGTATGTACTTATAGCAGCTGTAGTATGAGGGGATCACACGCACGTGCAACGAGCGCTGGGGGTGCGTGGTGCGGGTGTACACAACCCTCGACGAGATCAATACAGGTTTTGTGTTGTGTAAACAGCAGCAGCCGCGGGGTACGAGCGACTTTATCAGACTCCGAGTACAATCAGAATTAATTAATTTAAATAGATATAATTCACAACTTGCAAATATTCAAATATCTAACATTCGCGATTATTAGCGTAATGGCGGAGGATGCCACTCAATTTGCTATATGCGAATTGTCGATAAACGTATAGTTTCGCCCGAATTGTAATAACTATACCACTGCTTTATATTTTCACATTCATTATTGGAAATATATACAAATATAAAATAAAGACCATATGTTAACGAACGTTTACTAGAATAGATAATAGAGTTCAAAGGTTATCATTGATAACGCTCAAATTCTTAACCATTAGAAAAACGATAATTACGAATTACAAAAATGATAGTTATTTTATATTTATATTATTATGTTTACAATGTTGTATGAATTACTGTTATCGATTTCTCCGAAGTCCGTTTCGTTGTTAAATTTCGTTGTTAGCTATTACCTATTGTGAAATATTAAGTCGTACAATGTTTAACGATAAAAATGTTTTTTTTCTAGTTTAAATAATAATTAATTTAATTAAGCAATGAAACCCGTAGAAAAATTAACAAACTTTTTTTGTGTCTGATTATTATTTAAGTAAAATAGAATACAAATAAATACAATTTTATATTTTTTTATTATATAGGTAGTTAATAGTGTTTAAAACAGACTATGTGTTTATGTGTAATAAGTCGATAAAACTGAACTAACACATGTAAAAAATAATAATAAATTAATGGGGAATTTAATATTATTCATTTTGTGAATCATATCTGTTTTTTTATACACATAGTTTTGTGTATAAATACATTACCATATTCACTAATAATAACTGTTAATATATATATATAGTATATATGTAATGCATCGATTGTGAAAATGTAAAATTAAAATTGTTTACTCATATTTTTTTTTTTTTTTTTGTTTTAATTTTTAAGCAATAAATGAAACTACTTATTTAATACTTAATTAATAATTACCATAATACCATATATTATATAAATATCACGTTTCTCAAAAATATACAGCGAAATCATTCAAAATATTAAATATAATAATAATTATAATATTAAACTAAAATAACAATATATTGTGGTGTTAACAAAATTTCAAAAATACAGTTAGAACAATAACATTGTTATTATTTATTATTTTATTTATTTATTATGCAGGTCAAAGGCTATTGGCTAATATAAAAGAAAGTATATATATTTTATAATAATAAAAACAATATAATTTATAATAATCAATTATAATACAATAGGTACGTTATAGACTATAGTTATTCGCTAATAATAATATTAAATATACAACTCAAAATTTTATAAGAAATGGAAAAAAAGTTTATATTCGTAAAACAAATTACCTATACATATTATCATTAAAAACTGTATTATTTCCAAAAGTCATTAAAATATTAATAAGGTGAATTATAACGAAGCAGTTTTGAGAATCACGAGGAATATAAAATTCATTATTTTATTAAAATAATATTATTTATAGGGACTACGAGAAAATAATATCATTATATCTTTGTCAGACAATCTCACATCATATTATTACCGTAGCGATATAATAGTATGTATACAATATGCTTAATCGATAACCCCGGATGGATGGAAAAGGTCAAACATTCATTGAATAAATTAAATACGCTTACACACATATGTGGCCGGCATGACATTATCATTATTCATTACTTTTGGTTTTACGTTAATCTTTTCTGGCCTGCCGACTACACTCAATACTGCTGCCTAATTTATGGATATAATATACTGTGAAGTAAGAAAGGGGCTTGCAGCGTAATCATTTATAATATATATATAATATTGGTTTATAAGAAAGCCTTGACCTTCGATGTTTGTACACATGTATATATATATAGGTAACCATAACATATTATACTGTAACCCTCTTCAGTCGAACAAAAACATAAAATTCCATTATATTATTATTATTAGGCGTACAAAAGTTAAAATATACCTAACACTATAGGACGTCGTCGCCAACGGTGGCGGCAACGTTCCTCTGCGGCGCACATTTAGTCGAATGCATTTTGGTGCAGCAGGAGGTACCTAACCGGTTTTTTTTTTACCCGAAAAACAAATATTTTGTATTCTACTATACCATCGTGTTACTGTATACAACAACATAATAATATGTGATGTACATTATTTACGATAGCTGATATTATCAATACTTTCGAGACGGACTGGGTATTGTGTGCCGAGTAGAATTGTCGTTGCGAACATCGAACAAAACAATAACAAAGAGATTTGTACAAAACATAGATAGGAGTATAGGACACACACATACATACCGTTGTCGAACCCCCGTGACAGAATATGTTATTGACGTTGACCCTCGTCCAATTTTATCTGACTTAAAACACGGTTTAAAATCGTTGATGTACGGTTGATACGATAACGTCTATGTACAGAGTGTGATCCACGAATAATATGAAGATCCCAAGTCTGGGAAAACAAAGCCTCGAAGAGTAGGAAAAATATCGAATACAGTACAGACGTCAGACGTCTGGTAGATTGGTACTGATAATAATATATCTATACGAAAAACAAACGGCGTATCGAATAATACTGATGGCCACCGTATTTAGATTCTCGAAATGTACCTCAATGGCTAAATACTCGTACATTGTACCAGTTTACATAGAAATTATTTCCATTGAGGCCCAACTTGGTTTAGATTAGATTCTTTCCATAATTATTAAAATTAATGTAAAAATAATATACATAGTAGGTGTAATGATATAAACGTTTAAAATATCTTAAAATATATTATATAAATATATATATAAGTAATAACCAAGTACCTACTTACTATATGGCATTATCTGATGTTAATTTGTACTACTAAAATTTTTTATTTTATTAATTTATTTAACCATTAATTATTAAACAATTAGACGCAAATTGCCGACATTTTTCTGATTGATTTAATAACTCGTATAGTATTTTAAACTTATATTACAATTTTCAGAAAGCAATTGCTTAATTATTGCTGTATAATAAAAAATAAATGAACCCCGTAAAACATAAAATTCCACAGGGATCCAAATGGTAAATTCCCTTGATGTTACCTATACCCTCTTTTATAAACAACTATAACAGTGACAGCCAAGGTGAAGTCAGGTTGCGTACTTTTAATATTTACAATGTGTTTGTATGATTTATGTGTATATGAATAATGTATAATAATATTATTTATAATATGTATCTATATAACGGTTAATAGTTAATAACACAAATAGCGTTTAAAGAGGTGTCTGATTTAAAAACTTTCGTGAAACTAATTTTATAGAGAAAATTTGGTTAAGCTACACTAGAAACGTACATTAATTATATTTGTCAATATGTCAATAATTATATCATTATTATATATTTATTTATCTCTATAAAAGTTTTAAAAAATATATTTAGGCTTATAATAAGGATCCACGTTTCTTATAACGATTTCCATAAATCAATATAAATCATATGTATCATATTTTAAAAAGAAAACAAATTGCCTTAATTAAAATAAAACTAAAAATGAATGGATAATAGGTCTTAGGTTTATAATTATAGTTGTCTGTATAATTTTAACGTGTTGACTGTCAGTAGTTTGTTGCCATATTATGGGCCCATCACCCAGATTTGGTCAGGAAATAACATTATGACAAACAAATAGAATTAAATACAATTTACAATAGTTTTAAATTGAATGCGTTTTGGTGGTATTATTCTCAACACCCGTTCAGAGTAGCGTCATCTAGTGGTCATTTTATGGGGCGTCACGGCAAAATTTAAGCTTCGTTTCGCATAAAGACGTGCTTAATACATTTTTATTAATTGCAGTTTACCAAAATTGATATTTTAAATTTAAAGTTTATTTTTTATACTTCTAAAAACATTAAAAATTATACTTAATTAACGACAATCAATCACTATTTTTCTGTGGAATGTGTTTGTGTTAAGTAAATAATATTATAATTCTATATTATAGATTTAAAATTAACATTTGAAATTATCGGTAATAAATAATAAAATTGTAGCGAACTTATCGCGAAACCGAATAACATTAAACAATTTATTCTTCTTTTATCATATTTCAGTAGTTTACAATCTTATGAACAACTAATAGCGCAAGAAAATTAAAAAATAAATAAATAAAATGTGTAAACTAGCACTTTAGACCTTTGCAGTAATTGTTTAATTATCTACAAATTGTAATTTTTAATAGATAACCTTAAGAATTAAGATACATATAGACATAAATACAAACAAATTACCACGTCACCGTATCAAATGCGATCATAGGTACGTGTCATGTAAGCAAGCATTCGTCTTTTATAGTCTTATGTACACAAGTCAAAGAGCGAATAACGGTATGCACACCAATAGGCAATACCTAATACACATTCAGAAAACTATACGCTACTCACTGTTTGAATTAGGTATTCGTTTTGTTTATTTAAACACAATTTAATAATGTATGCACACAAACGGACAAACGTCGTCCAAAAGGGCAAAAACGCGAACGTCGCATAACAATGTTCATGTGCCCTCTCACTCCTTATCACGTATTCACGTTTGACGTTGTACGTGTTCATCAAACACTGAAAACATCAATTATTATAAGCGTTCGAAACATTTCGACAGTCGACACAGAACACAATATCCGCTTTTGTAATTGTGTATAAATGTGATTTCTTAACTATAGAACTGTATAACCTACAGGCTACAAATGATTGTTTGTCAAACTGTTTTGCTGTATAATATCGTAATTATTATACGCAACAAGCAACAACCACCAATAATCATTATAATAACATTATTGTATTTTGACTGCTTGTAAGTTACCTACCTACTTCTAATATATTAATTACATTTTAAATTAAAAATTTTAGTTTTTAACAATATTCCCCACATAATTTCGTATACCAAACGTTTTAAAAAACGTGTGTGCGATATGTCATTTTGAAAAAGACGTCATACCCGCATAATACAACCATATTGTATGTTTGATACATTACCACAATAACTTTTAAGTTTTAGTATACTGTATAACATACACGTCGTAACATAAACGTATGAAATATTGAAATAAAAAAACAATGTAAAAATGTGTAGGTATCTTTTATCATTTTACTTAAAGAAATGGGCAAACGTATATATTGAGCAAAACAAAGTGAAAAAATTATTAATTGCGCCAGGTATTTTTTTAAGTATAAATTTCTGTGTAGTAAATTGCGCCCAATAGAAATATTATTTTTATTATAATCATTTAGCATTACCCAAAAGGACTCCAAGAGGAGACGACTATCACTATCCCCCAAAAATTATTTTTAATATTATGGGATTAATAAGTTGTTTTAAATATTTTTAGGTTAATTTTTACAGTAAATAATAATAAAAACATTTAATACTAAAATATCAAGTAAATTTTATAGTATAGAGTTAATAGTATAATAAAATTATAAGTTATATATCAGCATAGTTATGAGACATCGTTTTTACATACCTATTCAGCTCCCGTAATATTTTCATTGTATTGTTGTATAATTTTGTCCATTGTTATTATTATTATTTTTTTTAATTTGGTGTTTTGAAATTTATATGGCTCATTTATACTATTAATTTTTATATAAATTTCGGACTGTAACTCTAATATTTTATCCATAAAATTATAATTATGAGTATGAGGAGTATTAAAGCTTTTATTAAAATGACTGTGGAAAGATTCACGATCATTAGTAGTCCTTGTTAGTGTTGAGGAACATGATGGCCAAATATTCAGAGGAAAGTCACCAAATAAAATCGTTAATATTATAATAATTAACGGTTTATTGGTTTTTACACCAATAAATGTATAAAAGTGTTTAAAACGGCGAATTCAAAGTTGCACTTAGATTAGATAACATGGGCGCATTTCACCACATAAAAATGTATACCTGAAAATTACCGGGTGCAGTTTACTATAAGTACTATATTCACTACCTGCTCACTATGGGCGCAATTTAAAATCGCCCAAAGAAACAACTGCCTAAAACTAACTCTTGATCATTGATTTTAAAATATACCTACTATATATTTTTGTACTGTATGTTTTATAATCAATGTTCTTGATTAAAGAATAATTATAATCTCGCGTGCTACAAATGTAGTCTATAATAATTAATAGTGTGACCTATACATTTATTATTTACAAAGTAGATTATCAAATATCAATGTCTAGTAAAAGAATAGTGATTAAAATTAATTTAAGCCAACGATAAAATTATAAAATATCATATCGTAAGCAAACGCCAATTATCAGAGAATTGTATAAAACGAATTCGTGTTAAATAAATAGATAGTACTTGCAAATAATAATTATAATAAAAATGTATTATAATGTTTTTATCTCAATTTAGTAATTGCTATTTTATACAAAGAGCATACGCCTTAAATACAAATAAGAGAAGTTATTATTCTTTATTAATAATTTTAAATACACAAATTTAAAATATAATCAACGAATGATCTCAATGATCTCATTAATGAAATAATATGTTAGATATTAATTTTTAATCGTTTTGTGTAAACCGGATGCTTCGCCCATAAATCATAATAATGGATCAGTTATCAAATTAGATAATACGTATATTTGTACATAGGTTATATTTTAATTTAATTGCATTTTTAAATTGTAATATTTTATATATTTGCATCTTTACCTACCAGATTAAAAATGTAAATAATCAAAAATAGCCAACGCAACGCCACAGACCATTTTTTACCATTCAATATTAATATACGTCAATTCTTAAATTAATGCTAACTACACAAAATTCATTCAATAACATTTTTTTTATATATATTTAACGTTAGTAAGTAATACTGAAAAAGTACACGCCGCGTGGCCACCGATGTGACATGTTATATTATTACAGGGTAACCGTAACATACTGTTATTATAGGCGTTTCACGTGTATATTTTATGACGTACTAAAAGTTGTTTGATAAAAAATACCAAGTGTTCATAAAAATAATAAGTTTTTATACTTAATAGTTAATATATTTCTTAATTATAATTCATAATTTCAACAATAAAAAAAAATATACACGTAAAATAGTACTTTTATCATTATATAATTACAATATAATTACTATTTAATATTTAAGATGTCTTAAATCCGTTTAGGCAGCGCTTTATTTATTATTTTTTTTTTAAATCTCGTAAACCACATTCGTAATAAAACATATAATAAATTATTAAAAATGTATTATAAAATGCATGCTATGATTAAAATGTGTTCTCGGGCAACAAATACAAGGTGGACTGTGATTGTATTAATTTCTAAGTGTATTTAAATATTAAGGATTATATTTTAAAATTAAAATTATTTACATAAATCAAAGTTTTCAATAAAATTACTTGCTTAACAATTTGCAGTAAAAAGTCAGTACTCGTTTGAAAAAATATGTTTGTATCAACACATGGTATAAAAAAGAATCGAAATAATTTTAAAAATTCAATCATTTAGAATGTGCAATAGTGAAAAAAATATATAACATATAACAAATGAATATATAACATAGTTTCATACTTCAAGCAATAATGCTTAATGATGAAGTTTACATTAAAATTATCTATTATAAAAATTGTAAAAGAGAATAAATGTGTTCTAGAATCGTGAGAAATCCGATTTTTAATATAGGTATGTATTGATTAGTTAAGTAAATAACGATAAAACTATAAAAGGTAAACTTGTTAATTTAACATGAAATTTTGCCAACACTGGACGATAGGAATACTATATCAAAAGTTGGGCTTTTTACGATTCTAGAAAAAATTTTCCTCTACAATTTTTATAATAGGTATTTTTACCGTAAAAGTTTGATAAGCCGTATTATTTGAAGTACTAAATCATGTTTTTTGGTAAATTGTAGTTAACTACGTTGACTTCTTACTTCTTAGAACAAGCTTTTAGCTTTTTAGAAGTGAGTTAATATAATTTATTGTTAACTGTTATTATATCTTTTATATTATATTATAATCTTATATTACTGTTTATTTCATTCATATCGTCTCTTTTTTTAGTTTTAGTTCAAAAATGTTGTTAGTTTTCTTATATTATATTCTTAAGTATTTTTTTTTCTTGTTGAGCTGTAAAATGTTATATTGGTAAAATAAACTATTATTATAATATTATCGCATTAAAATGTAGCGTCGTTTTGCCTTCTTAATGTATGTGAAACCATTTCGAAACGTTAAAATAATTTAGATAGTCAAAAATCATTATTTTAATAAATTAATGATCAATACTATTGTGAAACATATTATTTAGACATGTAGAAAACTATTACGGCCTGACCTTTCATAATGACCTTACAGTTTGATATTTGTTTTCAGATAATCGTTTTAATTTTAATCAGAAACTGAAACTCACTAAAGTCTATACAGTAAAACTCCATTACATTAATAATCCATTATCGGACCATAAAATGTTAAATATATATGCTCCATTATGATCGACATATTAATGCTTGTGTCGTCTTTTACACTTATTTTATTCTGTTCTCGAGTCTATCATCATAAAAGTTACCGTAGTTATAAAACAATAAATAAAATGTATAATATAGGTAGCCGATCTCTCCGATAATACCTATACATCTATCAATATAATATTATATACCTAAATAACAAATTGTGTTATTTAAATTATTCCAACACGAACGTGACGCTATTAGCGTGGGTATAATAATATGTATACTTAAGGATTTTGATCAGTTATGTATATTCAATAGAATATTATAAAATGTTGTACAGATTAGATAAATTTTATTTTACTTTATCGACGACTCGGTAACAGGAGAGCACGTCATACAAAAGAGGGAAATATTTATATTTTGGAACGGTATTTTTCAGGAAAATAATTGCTCAGACTCACGGTAACAAACAATAAACATTATTACACCACCTATAACATATTGTTTGAGAGTGCTAAGATTCAATTGTTGACTTATTATGGTTAGCGTAAATGTTATGTAGTGTACAGCAAGGAAAAAATCTCAGCACAATAAAATCTTTGAAAAATCATACAAAACGGTTATAATTTGTTTGGTTTAAATAACTATAAGCCTCTGGATGTGTTAACTATAAAATAATGTTGGATCCTCGATCAACAGTTTTATTATTTATGAATGTAAATTACAAAAACTAGTTAAAAAATAACACACGCGGGAAACCGACCTCTCATAGAGGCCTAATAAATAAAGCCAATTAAAAGAACGATTTAATAAAGGAATAGGTTATATATAAACGAAATGTTTTTTAAATTATATTTTTCAAAACAGTATTAACTTGGGAAAATATATTACACGATAATGACTCCGAATCGTGTTTTTCAGGAATGGTATAATTTAGAAAATATCGCCCAGAATCGTATATATTGGGACACAGTTTTTGAATATATATTATATATATTATCTATATTATTATACGCTTGGAAATCGGATTCGTATTAATTTTTATAATATATATTTGAATAGAAAAGTTACTTACTGGAATATATTAAACGCACTAGCGGCAATGTTAAACAAGTAGGTACCTATAGTATTTTGTAAGAAATAAACGATAGGTATATATTGTGTTGAGATAATAAGAAGCGGGAAATTAAAATACAGAAACTTGAAAATCTGTGACCTGACAGACTCGTAGCTTAAAACCTGTCACGGAAATCTGATTTAAAAACGAAATCCGGTATAATAACACTTACCTAATGCACATTGTTCAACAGATCATAGATGACGAAACGA
>VUJU01000403.1:0-11180 GCA_009835225.1 Aphis craccivora
CTAAAAATAATTGTGTCTAACGATTTTTAATTTTTTTTAGCTACAATAAGAACAATTAATAAGGAACCTTGTATTAAATTTTCAAAGTTTTTTGGGCATCCAAAAATATTTTATCGACACTTCAAAAAAAAAATTCTCAGAAAAATCGAAAATTTCAGTGGTCTATTTATAGTGATTTATAATAAATAACTCAAAAAAAAGTCAGGTTTTTATAATTTTTTGAAAATTTAACTGTATATACTATATAGATAACACTGACATAAACATTTGGTGAAAATTTCAAGTATTTACAGTGATTAGTTTTTGAATTACAACCATATAAAAAAATCGATTTTGTCTAAAACTGATTTTGCATAAAAATTCCTGTTTTTCTGTCCTTTTTTAGAGTTTTTCCTGACGCTTTTGAAAACTATTGGAAATATTTTACTTTTGACCCCTCAAAATACCAACTAGATTCACTTTCCTATCAGAAACAGTGCTGACTTTTTAAAACCGAAGCACTTTTACATTTTCCAAAACGTGGTGACAGACACAAAAAAAACACACATCATTGTAAAATCAATACATTCATCACTCCATTCAGAATCTAAAAAATGGTCTGTACCTACTGTTGAATCTTATAAACTGAATTGTGGTATAAATTTGTATACCTAGTACGTGATGATGAAAAAAAATATATGAAGACAATGTGCTATTAAATGCATGGACATTTCTAACGTTTTAGTCGTATTATTTTACTTTATATTATAAAAAATATATATTATTGTATACTATTTTATTATTTTATTTACTGTAATTTGGAGGAAAATAGAAAGTGGAGGAAAATGGACCCACCCCTTTATATGGCCTATAACATTTTAATATATTGGATGAATGCCGTTGAACGAACAACAAACAATTTTAGCTCTACTCCGGAGAAAGAAAATTATCCAAAAATCGTATTAAACGTAAACCTATTATGTTATAATACATAATATACGTAATTATAATATTGGCTCTTGCTTTGTTTTTAAAATAATAAACAGACATTTAATATTAAAATTGTAGGTACAATAAAATACAATATGTATTTTTATTTAATTTAAAACTATTTAGTTATATTCAAACACATAACAATACATTTTTACAACTATGTTTTCGGTAAGGATTGTCCGATTGTCAATGAGCGGCTTTTCGTCAAAAAATACTTAGCTAAAATGACTAGGTACTAAAACTTATTCCAAAAAATAGTACAGATTATTTAATCATTTTAAGAAAACAATAAATTGTTAAATCAATTGAACAAAATCATAGAAATTAAAACTGTATTTTCTCTGAGTGTATTTAAGAGTTGGATAGAGAGTTGTATTTAGGAGTTGGATCCTTGAGTTGAATTATAATATTTTCGAGAATACCTATATTACTTATTATAACTTGGATATAATATCTACATTCTATTATAAGTGTAAATAGTTTTTTTTTTTAATGATTTTATTTAGATTATTAAACATTAATTTATGTTTTTTTTTCAAAGTAATACCTATTTAAATAAATTAAAATATTATTTTAGAATTAAAAAAAGGGATTTTTTAAAACACTTAAAAATATGTTTTAGAAAGTTAGGAAGCACTTGTCAAATTGGGTAAGGTGTTATTTAAGCACTGTCACTTTATTGACTGATTCAAATAATTATTGTTATATAATATACTAAAAGTAAAAAACACTTAATATTTTGGTAATAAATATTTAGATACCTACATAAATATTTTTGGTTTTATATTATGTATGGTTGGTAATGATTGAAATAATATATCTCAGCATTTTTAAAATTGATTACAATTTTTTTTCAGTTTTTTTTAAACATTAATGAGTGGCAAACTTAATATTTGAAGTATGAATTTAATATTTTATTTTATTATTTCTAACATTCAGTTTATTGGCTTAAAAAATATAATATATTATTCCTACATAAAAATTGTTGTGACAATAAATAAAATGTGACTTTACTTGTTTCTTCTTTCAATATTATATTAAATATTCATAAATTGTATTCGTGTTGCAACAGAAGACGTAAGTGACTTATTTAAAACCAATACAGTGTACTCTCGATTATTCGTAACCTTCCGTGGATTCATCTATTTACAATTCTATACAAAAATTACAAAAAATTTGTAAAATTTTAAATATTTTTGTAATATTATATAAATATTTAAATAACAATAAAATATAATCTGATTTTCCTTTAAATTACATCATTCAATTTTTTTAATAATACATATAATATGTAATTATAACATTTTTGTTTGAATATTAATTTTACAGATTATCCGTGGATGCCAATCCACTCTATTCCACGGATAATTGAGAGTACCTACATAAACTGTACATCTGTACTTAATTTTTAATCAATAAGTTAAAACAATTAACCAAGAATAAATTTTATTTTTTCTATGTTCACACAATATTAACAATGCTTTTGTGTTAATTCATCAAACAAAAAAACATGTTGTAGTGGCTATAGACTTAGAATAAAATCATATTAATGTTAATCTTATAAGAAAAGTTAATTACAAACTTAAGAATTACCTATTATTTATATATCTTACCTTAGTTATTGAAGAAAATAGCGATTATTTTCTCTTAATAATTTAATTAAGAAATTGATCCCTAAAAATGAGCTTGGAAATTAATGGCTAGATTGGCTGGATGTATTTGTAGAACAAAACCAGATTTGCAGCTAAACGTGCGGTTAGTGACTACACACATGGCTAAGTTTAAATATAAGCACCACAATATCTTAGTAGGTAATCTATAAACGTGAAAATAGCGTGAAATTTTTGCTTTAATTTTATCGTTAAATTAATAAAAATGATTACCAAGTATATTAACAATAAAAAGGCTTATGTTAAGCAAAATTATTTGTTTTTAAATGATATACCAATAGCTGTTGCTAGTTAGTGTGAAATCGTTTTGCGGTATGTGAAGTCATCAATGTTTGTTTGGCTGCAATTATAAACACCACTGCTTCCTATAGTAATATAGTCTAAGATCTAAGACTCAAATATAAAAGATTGATTAAGTAAAATATGATTACTGTGTATTTACAGTTGAGTAAAATAATTTAATACTTTAAAAATTGTTTAATACCAATACATTATTCTATTTTTAAATTTTTTATCTATAATTTGTATAGAAATTGGTAAATATACTTGTAATATGCAAGACAATAATGATGGTCTATCTAATTTTAACACTTACTAATAAACTATTAATTTTTTCTATTTCAAAGGTAGCAATAGTCATTGTCACCAGTATAATATGGGAAAAGTTGAAACTTTCAATCAACAACCTCTACCCCGACTACAACAACAACAACCACCACCACCGCCACCACCTCCACCACCGTCACAGCAACAACAGCAGTTAACAATGTCTCTTGTGACAAATTGTGTAACAACTTCAGTAAGCTTGTTATTTTTAAAAAATAGTTTCAATTGTATCGTAAATATTTGATAGGTAATTAATATAAAGTATCTATACTTATTGATTTAAGTACATATATTATGTATACAATATAAGTATTGTTAATATGCAGGTACTTTTTTAAATTTAAATATGTCAATAAGTCAATGGTCAAAAATTAAATGTATTGGGTTATTGTTTATAATGTTGGTACCTATTTTATAAATTCATTGAGTGTTTTTTTTTTTGCAATATCATAAAAAATGGTTACTACTCTTTGAATCTCTAAAGCAAAGCAGGTACCAATTACACGCAAAATAGAACTAAATATTTACCTTATAAATGGATGTATTATAAAAAAAAAATTGCACAAATCACTAATTTTAGTAATTATTGAAATAAATATAGGACCAGTAGGTAATTAAACCTAATGAAGAATATTCATATCAGTAGGTTAACTTGGTTAAGTTTTACTGTCTAATAGAAATGTTTAGAAAATTATTCAAAACTTATAGTAAGTAGGTACATCTATTTCAGAGTGGTTTCAGTTGTAATGCAGATTTGATCAATCTATATCATTTTTGGATTAAAGATTGCAAATATTTTTTCTGGGGTTTCTCGCATAAACTTAAGACAGCTAAACTTAAAATTTGTTACAGTATTGTAAATTCAGTGTGTGGTTGAAGCTATTACTTGTTGCCAATAATACTTATTATTTTTATGTATTTATTTTTTTTATTTCTATTTTTTTACAGGTATTATATAATCTGTATCATTAATACAATTAGAATATAGGTAGGCTAAAAGTACAATTGATAGGAACATTATTGTGATGGCAGTATATTATTTTTATATGAATATTAGATTCTCAATATGATTCGTATAATCAAATTGATATAACAAGTTATGTGAAATAAAAAACAATTTAAGTATTTAATGAATAGTCATTAATCAACAAATTAATTCTATTGTCAATATTAAATCATTTTAAAATTTCAATGTACCTATCCTAATTGACAACTTATAAACCCAACCATTAATTTGATGCCATATTTACTATATTATCTGACCAGTAGGATTCTATAAATCTACATACATTTTGTGTTTATTTATAGTCTAAGTCAGTGATATTTTGTCATCATTTGTGATGGATGGTGCCATAACTTTTTTGTAACTTTATTGACTTTGGCAGATCAAACACTGTCTTCTTATAACAACAACACTAATAATAATAATAATAATAATAATGACAATATTAATTAATACAATTTAAATATTATTATTATTTTTATTATTTTATGCTAAACAATTTTGATGTATTATCTGCTAAAGTATATGTGTCTTGCGCAAACTGAAAATACTTCTTTGTCGTGTTTATAAAAATTGCTTATGTTGTCTTATTGGCTATATAGAGTAAACGGAGAAAATATTATGGAGAAAAATCAACTAATGAGAAGACAGATGTAAAATGGCCAGTCAAACGTAGTATGTCAATGCTTTTTAAATCAAGTTATTGTTATTTTAGTTAATTGATTGTTTTAAATGTTTTAATTTATTTTTATAACAGAAATTAATAAGAAAAAACAGAAGAAGTGTTTGAATGCTCGAATGCGTCGTTTAGTATGTCCCAAAAGCCCATCGATGGTATTTTTTGAGTTGTTCAAAGATGTACCAATTCATATAAAAGAGAATTCATTTCATAATGTTATAAGTTATACAGCTACTCTTGAAGTAAGATATAATTTCATTTTACGCTTTGTAAAATAATATAACTAATGATTAATAATTATTCTTTAAAAAAATGTAGATAGATGGTCAAATATATTCTGGAAATCATATTTCTAAACCTAAAGCCAAACAGAAAGCATGTGAAAACTTCTTTCGTATTATGTTGGCAAAAAAGATAAGCAAAAAATCTGGTAATTTAAAAGTGTTGAACTATTTAACTTTTAATATTGTTCATGTATCATGTATGTATAAATATTGTCATACATTTGATTAGAAAAAAAAAAATCTCCCATGGATGTTGAGATGGAAGTTGGAGAAAATGGTTCAATATCAAAAGCTAAAGGACTCCCTCAGGAGGATTTTCCATGGCGACATTTTGCTTCATTAGCTATGTATAACTTAATAAATCAATGGAAACTTCAGCCAGCTGTTACAAGAGCTAGTTATGTACAAAAAAAATCTACTGTCATCAAACCTCAGCCTAAGGCAAATAACCATTTATTTACTAATTACAATTTACTCTATACAATAGGCGTGTGCAGGGTGTGCAGATAAATAATATTCTTTATTTTCATTATCAATAAACAATAAAACAGTGTCTAAAAACTTTAAATTTAACTAATTATTATAATATAGAGACATTATTTATCCAACTGAATTGTAGTAGGTGAAGTAACCTATTTAAAACAATTTTGCACTCCCTGTGAAAAATTCCTGCATACCCTTATGCTCTAAACTAACAGTAATTGTTATAAATTGATTGTTTTTGAAGTTGTTGCACATAATGCATATTTACTATTTAATGTATTATGTTCTGTTTTTTGTTTAATATAATACCTATATATTTCAATACAATATTTTAGTTTTATTTAAATTACCTACCTATATTTAATGTAATATAATGTCTATATAGTGTTTGTGACCGTACTTTGCCATGCTTTTATAAGTTGTCATTTAATTAATACAAAGCCATAGCTACCTACACCATGAGTATATTATATTGGTTCAAGAGTACTCTGGTGTATGCAGGGGGAGAGGCTAAGTCGTTGAAACAATTTAAATGGTAAAAATTCCACAATCGTTAAAAACTCAAAACTGTTTCAGTAGGTTAGGCGTTAGATTAGGTAGCTTAAGGTAGAGAGATTGACATCCCGATTCGACGGTTCATAATTGTATATGAATTTGTTTGCCTCACGAAAATTTTAACTTGACGTTAAATTCATTCAAAAAATAATAACAACTCATCAGAAAATAATATTATAGACGGGTGGTAGGTATAGTGTATAAATTATACCCATAGGTATAACTTCTAGATGAATAAAAATCTCAAATCATTTTACAAATAGCATAAATAATATTAGTCATTTGATTTGGCCTTAACTTGACGTCAGCAGAAAAGTTTTTATTTATTAATTTTTATACCAATTATATTTACTTTATTTACATTAGTGAATGATTTTTTTTATAGTATTTTCCGATAAAAAAAAACTTCAATTACATTTATATCAAGAAATAAAAGCAATTAAATATGATTAAATAAGGGCTTTTATGATATTAAAGTACAACACAGTTTTTTATGCATCAAATAACCATAGTGATTTTTTCTATACAGTGAGTAGTTGTCAACATTCAAAATAAATATTCAATACAAGTATCTGAAGTATCATAAGTATTATTGTATTCATAATCCTCAAATATTCTAAACACTGGACTGTTAAAATAACTTTCTCTACTACTAAAAATTATGTACAATTAAACTATAAAAAATAATTTTTTACATAATTTATTGTTTTATTTGCTGATAAATCTACATGTCTAAAATGGTTTTATTATTTCAGATTCCAATACGTCAAGTATTACTTAAATTAAAAAAAATGAGGCTGATATAATTTCAAGAATAGAAAATGAATATTTTCTGCAGAAGATAAAATGTAAACTATCTAAAAAATAAAATTGTATAATAATTGACTTAAGATATTTTGTTCACATGAATAAAAATAATTTAACTTTTTATTTTTATGAATAGTTAAAAAATATCTCTAATTGAAGTACTAAAAATTATCATTATTTAAGTTATAATTACATTTTATTTAATTATTGTTATGACTAATGAACAATATTGTTCTTATAATTAAATTATTGACATTCAATTTTTAAAAAATACTTTTACATTTTAAATTTATTTATTACATCAGTAATTCAAAGTATTTATTTATTTATAGATGAATACTAACTATTAAATTTATATTTTTCATTGATAAGTTTAAAATAATATTATTAAAAAAAAAACAAAGTTCAAATTTTAGAACAACATTTATTTTATATTTATTAATTTTATCATAGATTGACTGCTTACTGAAATGTATATATTATAGCAACATAATTATTGCCAAATTTGTGTTTATTGTAAATAGTATTTAAACTTATTTTAAATACAACTCTATAAACTTATACTAATTTGAATTTTTAAATTCATCATAATTGTAATGTTTGATTGGAAGATCAAATTTAATGAATCCCCAGTCTTTGGCTTTTTTTACAGCAACTATCAAATTTTCATGTTGTTTTTGACAAATTCCAGTTAATCTATAAACAAAAATATACATCATATTAGTATTATGTAAATTAGTAAAAAAATGATTAGTTAGTCATTGTTATTTAAAAAACAAATATTACTCATTGTAAACAATTTTAAATATAGAGGGGTATGATGTTAGGTCAATAAAGTGATCTATGACCTATGTTAGTTAAAATTTGATACATAAAGTTGTTAAAAATCTTTAAAACTTTTATTATTCAATTAATGAAAACTGTAAAAATAATATCAAATGAGATTTTTCTTTCTAAAATCTAAATACCAATTGAATAATTTATTTCATATACAATTAATATACATACTTATAGGATAATAGTTTTCCAGAATAAGGAGATATGAATTGTTTGAGCAAATTCACATTTCTATAGTCAAGTATGAGGTATTCATCACGACATATTGGACATGGATTACCAGTTGCAATCATATCAGATCTCTAAATATCAATATATATGGTTATATAATAATAATAATAATAATATAATAATATAATATATATAATATAATGTAATATAATAATATAATATAATATATATTATATATATATATATAATATAATATATTATTATATAATTATTATAATATTATTATTATTATTATTATAATTATTATAATAATAGTACTAAGGACAACATTGGTCTTTAATTTAATTTACGACTCACTATGCATGTTTTTCTAGTTTTTTGTGGTGGAATACTTCCTTTGTGATTTCTGCGATATTCTTTCCATACAGGATTATTTCCATATGTTGCTTTATATGCTATAGATAAATAAAAAAATTAATCAATTTTACTTATAATTATTTTAAATTAAAAACCAATGTAATTAGAAAAAAAATAATAAACAAAATTTCAATAGACTATTGAAAGTACAGTTAAAATAAATAAGGTGATTTTAATTTTTAATCTTGGCAATTTTAGTCATAGATTTTATTGTTCAGCCATAGAATTTATATTTATTTTTAATGTTTATGTCTAATAGTAAAAAAAATAATACATTGGAAATTAAATAAACCAATAAACAAAAACAATTAAATTAAGTAAAAAGATTGTGTGTTTATTATAATTTTGATTATTCTTTATTAATATTGCACTGTATAAATTATAAAATTATAAACTTGACTTGAAAATCCTATATTTTAAATTATTGGCAATTTTCTATCAATATTATTTGTTTATGTTTAATATTTTATGATTCTATTAAATAAAAGTATAGTATAGTATAGTATTTTGCTGTTTTATTTTAACTAAAAATTAAGAAAAATTTTACATGGCAATTTTCGAAAATGTACTAATATGCAGATTCAGAACTAAGGTGTTTTTTTTATTAATATTAAATATTTAAGATAAAAAATAATAATTATTATAATATAATTATTTATAGAGAAAAATGTATTGATTTATTCTAGTAAAATTAAACCAGAATTACAATAATCACAGAACCTACTTAATAGTCAATGATATTCTTAAATCATAGGAAAATAAATAATATTTAAACAACAAACAAATTATACAAATTTTTTATTAATTGTAAAACTAATTTATTGATGTTTCTTGGACTACATTTTGTCATTTTAGGTTCATAGAAGGAAAAAAATTTTTTATTAAATTACGAGTTGTAATTGTTAGAAAATTATCCAATAGAAATATTCATTTATATAAGAAAAAATGTGTAAAATCACATACCATCACTTTGCAGATATTCAATACTAGTTTCGGCCGGAATCACAGTTGACCTATCTTTTGGCGAATCTCGTTGCGTTTCATCTTTAGCAGACAATTCATTATATTTTACTAGACTTGTGTATACATTTCTCCCATTGTTCTAAATAGAAACAAAGTTCAGTTCAATGAACATAATTTACCTATTGAAAAATAATTAAGATACCTAGTGTATTAATATTTACTTACAGACACAATTTTATTGACGGTTGATAGACCACTTGATGCTTTAAACAGTGTAGACGACAATGCACGAATAGTATTCAAAAACATTTTTTTTTTTTTTTTTAGGGCGTACTAAAATCTATCTACTCAAAAATAAATTTTATTGAAAACATGTAACAAAAAAATTGTAAAATGTGTTTCTGGCTCACTCGTTGTTTCTTATCTTTATATTAAGTTTTTAATAGATAAGATAGTACAGTTATTTGTTATAAACAACATTTTGTTTCAGACGACATTTCTTCTAAAAACTTATTTGCCTTATTTTCCCAAAACCTTAAGCCATCATCACATAGATAATTGTCAATGGATTACAATTTACAATTACACAGGCAATTCTTCTTAATTGCGTTTATTGTTTTTCTGTGCATTACTTATAAGTTATAAGTCATTCTGGTATTAGTTAACAAATGTACCAAGTAATGGTATGAATATTTTTTATTAATAAGAGGACGCCACACCCACAAGTGATATCTCTGTCTTATAAACATACAGTAAATACATAGTAAACATAAATAGACATAAAAAATAAACATACATAGTAAAAACCATGGCTTAAATTATAATATTCATAAAGTCAAAATATTTTGAAAATTAAATCATGTAAAGAAAATGCCAATCTAAATAACTGGTGAAATTTTCAAGTATCTACAACTTATAGTTTTTGAATAATACGAGTAACAAATATTTAAAATCGTTTGGGATAAATCGTTATCGTTACGCTATTTTGTAAAAATTTAAAATTTATCCTATAATGATGCTTCAAGTTTTCTCTATAGCTACTTGAAGGAAAACTAATGGAAAACATAGTAGGTACCTATTGTATTTTTAATCTTTAGTTATAAGCACAAAAAAGTGGGTAAGTGGCTAGGTACTGCTCTGCTGTACATTAGGTGCCATATGGATCATTATTATATTATAGGAGTGTTAAATTTGAATCCAATGATAGGTATCATTGTATACGAAAAACAATTCTGAACGAAGACGATTTGTCAGCCTAGGATATAATTTCCAGTGGTTAGTGAAAAAGGTGGCTTATGTTTTAATGGCCTGAATACACCAAAATTTAATATCTTTTATAATTAATGTAAGCTAAACTTATGAAAAATCTTGTATTAAATTGTCAACTCTTAGCTACTTATACAAAAAATTTTATGAATTATAGGTACTTACAAAATAATTTGCAAATATTCATGATTTTGACGAATTGTTGTCAATATTTGAACTTTAAATGCTAATAAAAAAAAAATTGTGCCTATGTATTCTTATAATTTTTCAATCACTATAAGAATAACTTATGAGGAACTTTGTATTAAATTTTCAAGTATTTTTATTGGGCCAAAAAAATGTTATCGACACTTCAAAAAAATTTTTTTAGAAAAATTGAAAATTTCAGTTGTCTATAAATAGCTCAAAAAAAGTAAAAATATTTTGAAATTTAAATCACGTAAAGAAAACGCCAATTATCGTTAGGG
>VUJU01000403.1:11230-30284 GCA_009835225.1 Aphis craccivora
GAAAACTTATGGAAAACTTAGTGTTGTATTTTTAATCCTTAGTTATTAACACAAAAAATTTTATGATTTTTCAACTTTAAAAATACTTGCAAATTTTCGCGTTTTCGACAGATTTCGTAAAAATTTGAACTATAAACAATTATAAAAAATAATTTTGACAAACGATTTTTAATTTTTTTTAGCTATGATAAGAACAACTAATAAGGAACCTTGTATTAAATTTTTAAAATTTTTTATCGACACTTCAAAAAAAAATTCCCATAAAAATCGAAAATTTCAGTGGTCTATAAATAACTTTATTGAAAATTTTATTGTATATAGATAACACTAACATAAATATTTGGTGAAAATTTCAAGAATTTACAGTGATTAGTTTTTGAATTACAACCATATAAAACACCGGTTTGGTCTAAAACTGCAGGTTTTGCGTAAAAATGCCTGTTTTTCTGTTACTTTTTTAGGGTTTTTTCTGACGCTTTTGAAAACTATTGACATTTTTTACTTTTGACCCCNCCCCCCCGAAGTACCAACTAGATTCACTTTCCTATCAGAAACGAGGCTGAGTCTAAAAATCGAAGCACTTTTACTGCTCCAAAACGTGATGACAAACACAAAAATTAAAAAAATTAAAAAAAAAAACAAACACACACCATTGTAAAATCAATACATTCATCACTCCGTTCAGAATCTAAAATACTGCAATAATTACATGTTCAATTTCAAATGTCATGTTTTGAGGTTTATTATATTATATATCTAAAACTTAAGCAGATCAAAATTTTTAAATTTTTGCTTGCAAGCTAAAAAGCCTGACAATTAAATAATAGGTTTCTGATAAATTTATCCTATATGCCGATTAAAAAATCTTTACTAACTTTCCTGAGTTTTCTTAATTTTGTTTTTTTCTCATGATATTTTTTTAGAACATTAAACAGACTACCTATAAAATTTAATTTACTTTAAGCTCCTTTGTATTTTCACTCTATACGTAAGATTTCAATGAGACAAAGCCCGAAGATCTCACTGAACATAGCCGAGTTCAATAATAAAAAATTTTAATTAAATAAAAAAAAAATGCATTTATTACCTAGTGGATGGACCACGTTGCATTTTAATAATTAACTGTTTAGAATTTTAAAGAATATTCATACATTATACTTATAGTCAGTGGCGTATATTGAGTGGTGCAAATGTAGCAATAATATGTAGTAGAGCAATTTTATACTTTTGCACTAGGTACCAGAAAACCATTAAAATGGGTACACTGTACACCTACAATTTCTATTTTCAAAAATATACATTTGTTTTACAAAATACAAATTACAAATATGTACTCGTATAAAATTATAATTTTTGTACATGTGTTGTTTTGTATCTATACCTATTTTATATCTTCAATCCTGCTTCAACGGTACAACTTTTTAAGTATTTTTTCAACGATAATATCAATTATTTATCATCTTATCTACCAACCACTATAATCTATATAGTTTACAAGTTATTGCATTAAGTTTAACCAGGTAATTTATTAGTTTGATACAACATGTTTTAAAAGAGGACGTCGACTCAGTTTAAAATAAAAAACTATTTGTAGTTTTTTTTTATATATTATATGATAATAATACTTATTGTTTTTACTACTTTAATAATTCAACACTTATTATTTATTAATTTAACATAAAAAAGAAAATGTTTATTGGGTAGGAATTTTCAAAGGTGTTAGTATTAGAGGGTTAGAAATTAATTTCTCTGCACCACTATAAAAAAAGAGACCAATTTACGCTACTGCTTATAGTAAGGAAATTTTAAATTTAAATTTAATAAAAAAGGAATGACTAATATTACACTTCAACTTTCAAGGTTACTATATAATATTAATACAATGTAAATAACTATTTCTAACTTACATGCAATAAAAGATTATTTGTATCTGTACTTATTTTAAATCAGTGTTTCCCAACTGTTAGTCCATGGACTTATCCCAAGTGGTCTGTGAATGAAAAAATTTAAATTTAAAAAAAATGAGCGAAATTATAGGTACTTTCTATTTATTTTTTATTTACGGCTTAGCGCTCTACAAATAATACACTTTCGCAACCGATGACAATGTATACGTATATGTAACTATTAAAGTATAAAAAATTAGTTAAATAAAGAGGCCCCCCTTTTTATTTAACTCAGGTCGTGGTCCGCGACGACGAAAAATTTATATAAGTGGTCCATGCCTAGTGTTGAGTTGGGAACCACTGTTTTAAATCAAACTAAAATAATCAACTCCTCAGTCCTCATCAAACATAATAATGAATTCATAAGTGACATAGGTATTTACATTTTCAACACACATATTATTATAATAAGTATTTAGATACAGATAGTAAGCCTGCACTTCAGTAAAGCAGAGAAGAATGAAAACAAAGTATTTTGTTTTAATTCTCTAAAAAATTGTATCAATTTTTTTGTTATATTTTAAACATATTACTAAATATATATATATATATATACAACTAACACTTAATTTGAGCATTAATTATAATTTAAATGTTGACTGGTTAAAATTTGTATTTATTTGCATAGCCCGCAAAGATCATTAATTTTGATTTTATACGTCTTATACTACCTATATAAAACTTTTTCTGAAAGAAATTGGTTTTCTTTTATTTTTTGAGCTATCCGTGTCTTTTTCATTGAAATATTTTACGATTTGTTCAGCTTGTCTTTTCATATCCTCTCTAGTTAAGATATCTTCAGATTTTTTTGGCATATCTGTCGATTTATTTTGTTTTAAAAAAAGAGAAAATCTCATTTGTCTCTTTGCTAAATCTGCGTGTATGTATTCTTGAACTTTAAACACATACATCGCACGTGCAAAATTCATTTGTTTGGAATCAAATTCATCAGGAATTATTAAATTGCACCAACGAAATTTTCCATCAATCACTCCAATCATAGATTTTACTTCTTCTATTAATGTTATTAATTCCTCGGCGGTATTATCTAATGTATTTTCTTGTGAAGTAAGATTCATTTTGATAAATGATAGCTGTTTATTATCGTCAACGGTAACCTAAAAATATTGAATGTAGCAGCACACTGTTATTGTTAGTTATTTTAAATATTTAAAAACAATGAAACACTTACATGGAGTTTTTTAAGTATAATTTTTATATTGTCCACGTAAAAATACAAATCATTAAACAATTTTAAATAATGTATTTTGATTTGGTCAACATCGAAAATATTTTTTTGTTGATCATCAATGCATGTTTTGAAAATCTCCACTTGTTTAGTGAATTCAATATCTTTGTTAGTCAAAAGTTTCAATTTATCTACAGTTTCTTTTTTATATAACCTTTCCTTGAATAATAAATTCCGCAAAGTTGTTCTTAAAGTTGTTAGCTTGCTTAAATTCATTAAATCATTTTTAGTGCTCTCAACATATTTTATTAATTCTTCTAAACCATTATATCCTGATTGTTTTATTATGTAATTAGCGGCCAACTCATCATTGGTTGGTTGAATATCACCAAGTGTTACATAATCGAGGATATTTTCAGGAAATTTATAATCAACAGATGCAACATCAATATTATTTTTTAAATTGTTCAAAAATTTAGTTTTTTCATCTTGATGGACATAGTACATTATTCCAAATTGTGAAATATTATTACACCAATTGTTCTTTTTTTTTGTTTTTTTATTTTTTACATGATGTTCAGCAATAGTATTATCTGTAGCTGATTTTTCGTCAGCTGTATCATTTGTCCACGGAAGTTCCGAATAAAATGTTTTTTCAATTTGTGTAGGTGGTTTCTCTTGCATTAATGTTTTCCTAAATTAAATTATAAATTAAATGCTAGTAACTAATGCATTTTATATCAATCAATAAGTAATAACTAGAAGTATTAAATTAATTATTAAAAATGAATTCACATTTCAAATGGTATTTTACCAAAATAAATAAATAGATTACTGTAGTAAATTATGTTTTGTAGTATTGTGTAATATATTACAGCTAAAGTGTTGAATCCCGTTATTTTATGAATTAACTAAGTAGTTCAAGAATTACAAATGTTAATTAAAGTATGAAATATCAAATAATACATGAAAATCATATTTTAACCAGTTATTTATTTTTATAGACTTCCTAGTTATTCTATACAATTATTTTATTAATAATAAGTTTGTATTATATATTATAATATTTTATTTTAAATTGGATTAATTATTCAACTGTACACGCAAGGCTATTATGACATTTAGAGTTGCACCTTGCACTAAACTTCTTTTTTCCCATAAACACAGTAAACCCGTTACGGTAATACGGTTTAATGACTGTAAAACTATTACTACCTATACGATAATCTTATAATAACACGATAAACGTACAATAATAGTCATGACTCATGATTATTGCGGTAATTTATGTTTAATACGAATAGACCGAATAAGACCAAAGATAAGACACTGTACGGGATCTCAGTAATATCGGTAAACAGTGATTATAATATTTTGTACAATTTGACATAGGTACTAACGAAGTAATGCAAGATAATGTATAAAACAACTAGTAAATGTATAAATTACATTGTAAATTTGTACTTGTAAATGTACTTTACAAATACATTTTAGTTATTTCATAATTTACCTAGATATTTCATAAACTATTTGATTCAACACCTCAACTGTAACACATATGGACATAACATAGCCTGCATATAGGTATATATTATTATCGATTGCAGTTGATTTTAAAGTCGTACCTACGTGCGCTGTTTAATAAAATTTAGTAAATTTACCTACTATATTCCATTGAATCCATTATTGAATTTAATTTGTCGAGATAAGACGTGTTTTTACCGATAGATTTTTCTTTTGCATCCTTCTCGGCAAAATAACTTTTAATATAATTTGCTGTGTCTTCATTAAAGTTTGTACCAGTTTCAATTTCTTTCATAATGACCATAGCCATTGCTTTAGCGTCGGTTTGTAATTGTTCTATCACAGTATCGTACTTGATTAAATTTTGTTTAACGTCATTTACCATACTTTTGGTCTTTCTTTTGGTAAAGTCAACTAACGCAATTTTCTTAACTTTGTTTACAATTTTTCCCATTGTTTCTTCCATTTTGTGTTTTTTGATATATTGCTGTTCACCCTTCTGTGGGTTTGGATGTCTTTGTATATCCTCCAAATTTTTTATTGCTTTTTTAAATTGCTCAACTCGTGCATTTGATACTTTAGTAATTGTGTGTATAGAATCATTTATGCTTGATTTTATTTTATCTGGATGTAAATGTCTGTATCTTTCCAAAAAAACCTTACTTCCAGCATCTGATAAAATGAGATCTTTAAAGTCTTCATTCACCTCTTTAAATTGTACATAACATTTTTTAATATTGTTTTTTAATTCATGAATATGATTAATTTCATCTTTAAATTTGACATCCAATGCAGCCATACGATCACGGTGTTCTGCATCTCCCAATATTGTAGTATTTTCCATAATGTCACATTTCAAAATATTTGTCCAACGCTTATCTTCCATCATGTTAACTCGTTCATATTCATTCATATTGTTTTTCTTCGGACAACTTAATTTTATAAATTTAAAATTTAAACGTTTTTTAAAATATTATAGGTATTATTAAAAATGTGTCAATACAACGTTTGTTATGTAACTAAAGTATTATGATCAGTTATAATATCCCGTAACCTTGATATAAGTAAATATCTATTGTAAACAGCTGAATCTTGTTTCGTTAAATCTCGTTAAAACATACGAACTAAACAAAAATAATAATTATATATCTCGGGGATAATAATACAGATACTACAACGATCCCGTTAAATTTTTTTGAAATATCTGTTAAAATAGATTCTGAGAAGTGTTTTTTTGGTAGCGGTGTCGTATGCTATCTACGCAATATAAATACTAGTCTATATTGTATTTTTTTTGTTCGTTATCATTTTTTGATGTGTATAGAAATTAGCAAATCTCTATTCGTGCTTGACCTGCAGTTGGCTGTTTTCGCCGTTTCAAGTTTAGGCAATTGAATAAAGGAACTATGGGATTGAATAGTTTAGAAAGTTAATTTTTTTTCGTTTTCATATTATGAGTAAAATATGTAATGCGTTTTAAGAAAACAAAAATTTACAACACATTAATTTTTCACAACATCGTTTTTTAAGTGACTTGATACAAAGAAACGCAAAGGAAATTACAAATTATTACAACGGGCGTATCATGTACTTATCTTTATATAATATTAAAATGTGAGGCAATTTCTTATAACAGTTAATAGTTATATCTGAAGTTGTACTGGACCGATTTTCAAAATTTCTTTTTGTAACTTTTTTAAGTACTATAGGTGTGCAGATGAGAAAGAAAAGACCAAAAAGTTAACTATTTAAATAGTTATAAGAAGTATAAAGTTTACGTAAAAAAAATAATAAAATAAATTATTGATAATATATTAATATACTATAGGTACTCGCATATTATAATCGTAAGAGAGTTTCGCGGGCAACTCCAAGCTTAAGGCCAGTGTCACACTTGCGGATTTTCCCCGGCGGAATTTTTGCATTATCGAAATTCATATATTTAAATACTACTGAACACATTACGGCGGAATTTCCGCACGGAAAAAATAAAATCGCTATACGTCCGCTGCGGATATTCCGCAAGTGTGACACCGGCCTAATGGCTATACAGTGGTTCTCAACCTTTTTTGGTTCACGGCACGCTCACGCACTTAACAACTACAACAACTTCGGCAAATTCGCCGAAAACACTTTTTTCAATATTTAAAATGACATTTCCCGCGGCACACCTAGACAATCTCGAGGCACACCGGTTGAAAACCACTGGGCTATAATAATATAACCTGACTAACTCACTGACTGATACAGGTAGAGCCTGAAAAATGATAGATCGAGGCTTGCAATTTACTTATACACAGTACATTAGTACTACAAATTTGGTGTGCAATAAGAAAGCATTTTACAAAATTCGCATTTTTAAGTGGTGTTTACGCAAGTTTTTTGAGATTCAAAATGGCTAATGAAAATGCCTAAGTTTTGAATACCGTTTAACCGAATATTAAATAACAATTTAAACAATGTTTGAATCATCTATATAATTATAGAATTGGAATTTATAACAGGCAACGAAGTGCACGGGGACACAAATATTATGATGATAAAATTGCATTTTAAATAATCTGAAACATTCCCTTTCCCATCCAAACAGCTGTAAGATTTACTTTATTTTGTCATATATTTTCCAATACTCGATGCGCTTATAACATTAAATTACGTGTTCTGTGTAATATTTAAGTAACAAATGTTTTATATGTTTGCGATTATGGAATTATTGAAAAAATTACTAAAGAAAAACGTCCCAGTATAAAAATAAAATTAACACAAAAAGTACCTAGGTAACTTTTTTTAGGATGTGTATAATAATTCAACGATATTTTAAAATCTAATAAAACAAATAATTTGAACACGAACGTGAGTACTTAATGCTTAGATCATATACAATATATTAGGTATATATAATATAATATGTATATGATCTAAGACCTAATGTGACAGGCAGTAGTGTAGTGAGATTGTTAAATTTAATTGAACATAGATAATTATAAGAATAATACCTAATAACTAATAATATATATACATATTACTATGCGTCTTATAAAATTATAATAATTACAGTAAGGGCTAGTGAAACTCGATTTCCGGTGTTTGGAAGCCGCCTTCGAGTTGACCGAGTGATATTATACAGTGATATATAATACGATAAATAGTAATTGAGTGTTTAGCCATCAGTCATCATCTGGCCTAATATCTTTAACCTAACCCGTATTTTTTGTATACTGAAGATTTTTTAATGGAATTTAATTTCCCGGGGTTTTTTGTTGAAAAACAATGCTTGTTACAAGGAACATTTAACGCGAACCACCGACCAGTGGTGACGTAGTGACGCGTAGCACCAAACGCGTTCGCCGGCCGCACCTCCAGAGATGATAACAACGACAATAATTAGTTGTTGTTGTTACTATCATTTATCGATAATTGGTGCGGTATTCGCGAACAAAACGATTTTGGGCGGGTCAGCAGAATCAGCAGACGAGTTTCCTCCCAAGTCTGAACAAGTGTTCAGTGTTCTTCGCAAACAAATAATACAAATTCAAATTATTATCATTATTTTTATTTATTTATTATTTTGTGTTCAATTTTTCCCTGCAATTCTGCCGGGACGCCGTAGCAGTGACGACTATTCGTTGATAGGTATTTTTTCATCGAGTATAGTTATTAGGTTTTTTTTTTTGGCATTTTGGTCTGCTCATTGACGATACGAAAATGAATTACGGAAGCAAAACGACGTTCATCGGCTTTGACACGGACAAACGTAAATTGCCATTGTCCAAGAGGTTTGTGTTGTATGCCTACGACAAAGACACCGGAGAAATATTTGGTCGCACACCGTCCAGTTGGGGTAAGAGTAGTTTCTTCTTTTTGTTTAAGATGCCTTTTATGTTTTTTTTTTTGCTCAATATAATACATTTGTTAGTGTGCCGTTTAATTAATAAGAAGAATTTAATTAAAAAAGAGAAACAATAGATCTGTTTAATCGATTCAAATGTGACATATTTATAAAGTGTTTGGTTAATTTTTGTGTTTGGCTCACATAAACAATTGAAATCCTGTTATAGAGTAATTAAGATTTGATGGTTATTTTTATTTTAAAATTGAACGCATGAACTATATTTGGTAGATAATATGAAACTTAAAATTTATGTAATAAATGTGAGAATTAATAAGGCATTAATTTTAATTAGAACAGATAAAATACAAAAAATGAAGCGGATCATATCCAATAATATTAAAAATAAATTAGCAAACATGGTTTGATTTGTACTTTTTCAATGTTTTATTTAGTTTTGGAGTAGTATTCAAAAGTGTTCAAAAATTAAATTGAAGTATAAACACTGGGTCAATTTGCAATCTAATCTTACCTAAATAAATAATTTAACTGATCTGCGGTGGTCAAGTCCTTGAATTGTATTATAATGTATTGTATTATACCTTACATGTTTCATAAAGTTAAGTTTGAGATAATTACTATAATTTTAGTCAAAATTAGATTTTCTAACTTGGCAGTCAAAATACATTAAAATGTAATATGTGAATTTTAAAAATGTTATTGTTTACCTAAGTGGATTTTTTTAATATTATTAAGTTTTAAAGTAATGATTGATTAAAATAAATAAGTTTTAAGAAATAGAAAAATAAATTTTATTTTAAATATGGTGAGTAAAACATAATTTATTATCTATACTCTTAGTAAGAAACTTAATTGTTTGATTGTTAGTCGGTATAATGTATATAATACATTTATTATTTTATATCAGAGCTAAAATATTCAACAGAACATTTTCTTTTAATCATTTAGGTACTTTAAAACAAATTCAAATTGTTGTGTATACCTATTTTTTATAAATTTAATTATCCTTTAAAAATTTAAAATTAAATACCATTTTGTAAAACAATGCAATTTCCCATAATCTATAAACGTTAAAAAGTAATTAAGGAGACCAGTTTTAGTGGAGTTATGGTTAAGATAATATCCCCAACAAGTTAATCATCTGTTCAATCTATCGTTTATTAAACGACTACTCCTGTGCAAAAGTTGGCCTGTCGAGTATTCTTTTAATATGAATAGTGTATAGTAAAATATAATTTTCATTGTTATTTTTTTACGTTTCAGCTAAAATTGGATTATATTATACGGCGTTTTATTTATCACTTGTCGCTATGTTTGGAGTAGTTTTGTGGTTTTTCTTTCAAACTCTTGATCCACGTACTCCGACTAGACAACTTGAACATTCACTAATTGGAACAAATCCCGGTATAAAAATTGAAATTATTCAAACTAAATTCTAAAATATTAATAATTAATTATCTATGTATTCTATAGGTTTGGGATTTAGACCTATGTCTAATGAAACTCATAGCACTTTAATTCATATAAATAGTAAATCTGTTCAAGATTATTCAATATGGACTGAAAGACTCGTTAAATTTTTAGATGGTAAATTTATTTTTATTAAATAACTTTTATATTTATTAACTTAATTTTTATTTTCATATGGTTAAGTGTACAAGAAACCAGGTTTGACACCAGGAAGAGGTCAAAATATTGCAACTTGTGACTATGATAAGCCACCTGGTAAAGGAAAAGTCTGTGATATTGATGTAAAAGCATTCAATTCTTGCACAGAAGAAAATCGATTCAATTTTCATCGTCAAGGACCTTGTATTTTTCTTAAGCTAAATAAAGTAAGGAATCCAATAGTTCTAAAAGATTACATTGCTAAAATTATATTTAAAACTTATTGTTAACATAAAATATCTGGTTTATAATTAAAAACTTTTATTATTTCATACCTTTGCTTAATATGTTTATTATCTTAAGTTAAATATTTCATATATTCTCATTAATTATTATCAATTAGGTATTCAAATTTAAATAACTAAAAGTTGAATTTATTAGTAAAATAAATTAATATTTAAATTATAAAAAAAAATAAAAAAATTCATATTTATGAATATATATATATTTATATTTTTTTATGAATTTGTTTTTATACTTTTGTGCACTATATTAATTTTTACTTAGCTATTTATGTTTTGAGTGCTATTAGGACACAAAGAACATCACTAATAATTTATATGCCGGTTCCATACAGTAAATTAGCTAAATCAATTATTTTAAGTATATCATAATATTGTCAGGGATGAGTTTATTTATTTATATTATTGAAAGTAGTTTGTGTAATGTGTTGGGTGGTTGTTTAGCTTAGGACATTTGCAAAGGCTAATCAATTGTCTGATTTGCAGATGTCCATATAGATTTGAGCGTGATTGGGAATTTCAGTTGAATAATATTTTGGAAATGTGATATTATTATTTTATTGTGTGTGAGTTATTCTGCGTTAAGCCTAAGGTTTCAAAGCAATGGCAATATTTGTAGGAAGGGAATTGTTTCTTAAACTAAGATATTTATATTCATTTTATTTTTACATAGGACATGTGTCCTTTATTGATGTGAGTGTTTTATTTATGTTAGAGTTTGAATTTTTGATATTGTTTTCTTTTAATATCATATACTTACAAGTGTATTTTAATTGCTTATAAATTAGAGAGGAATTTCTCCAATGTAGCATTGTTAAACAATTTTGGTGTATTTAGTCTAAGGATTAGAGATTTCTGTATTAACTGTGTTTTAAATATGTGATGGATAGTTAATTTGGAATAAAATTAAAGATTTATATATATTTATACCTTGTCCAGTTCATCTTGGTCATCTGCTGAATTACAAACTACCATTATAGTTAGTATTACTTTACACTATAAGAACTATCTTATCTATTACAAAATTGTAACAGTCACTGATGGCCAAGATGAACTGGACGTATTATAACAATAAACATTAATTTCTTGTCAAATCCCTATCTGTGGAAGAATTTTGATTATATTTATTTGATTGTACAGGTGCTTTTTATTTTTTGTAGTCTTGGAATCAAATCCTGATTTGTTAGCTCATTATTTAGTGTTTTAAAGAATTTTGATGGTAATATTGATTTCTCCCCCATAATAGATGTAGAAATTATCATTAAAAATCATATGTTTTGTAGATTTTAAGATTTATCAAATAATGTTAGTTTGGCTATAAGAAGCACTACACTAAGAATTAATTTTTAACAAATGTCATTTTTTGGGAGATCAGTATATATTTGTTTTGAGCTTTTACTTCAAATGAACTGTTTTTGGGAATTTTTTATGGAATAAGATGTTTTTATTTATGCTTTCATTTGTTAATAATTTGAATTTCTTTGTGCATAACATAATATTGTTTACTTTTTGGAGGTTAAGTAAGTTGAATTAAAATAGGTCCAAGTAAATTTATTAATTACCATATTATAAAGAATTAATAATTAATAACACTTTTAAATTTTATTTTCTAGATTTATGGTTGGAATCCTATATTTTATGATGATCCAAATGACCTACCCCATGATATGCCAAAAAGTTTAAAAGACCACATCAAAGAAATAACTAATCCAGAAAAGGTTAGTATTTTTATGTATACTTAAAATATTCATGGAAAGTATAGATCATTAATCATATTATATTTCTTCTTGATTTACTCAAAGCTTAAAATCATATTTATTTTTTTATATAATAAAACAAAATCAAAATGTTGACACAAATATTTTAATTTTATTTCAGCTGAGAACTGTATGGGTATCATGTGAAGGAGAAACTGTGTCTGACAAAGAACTCATTGGACCAATGGCATATTGGCCCATTCCTGGATTTCCTGGTTACTTCTTCCCATTTGAAAACTCTGAAGGTTACCTAAGCCCTTTGGTTGCAATTCATTTCAAAAGTCCAGCAAGTGAGTGTATTAATAAGACAATATATTCATTGTTTTTTAATATATTTTATATTTACCTGAATTTAGAAAGCATAGTAATCAACATTCTGTGCAAAGCATGGGCAAAAAATATCGTTCATAAAAAAAATGGTGTCAATAAAGGATCTGTACATTTTGAATTGATGATGGATTAACCTAACATCTAAATTTTATATGATTTTCTTATTAAGCAATGTAATACGATTTTTTTTTTACTTTAGTTGTAAATTAGACATATCGATTATTCTCTAGAACAATTATTTGAAATTATTGAATATTTATATAATTATATTTCTGAATAACAATTCTAAAATTATTACTTCAATTTCACCATTATTGCATCAATGAAGTGGTGTGAATTATTTTTATTTTACATATCAAACTTTGCACTTATCAATGATAAAAAAGTCCATTTTAATCAAACTAATTCATTAATTTTATTTTATTATTTTTATTATATGTTATTAAACTATAGTTCTTTTTTTAACCGTGTTATAATTATGATTCGTCCAATTTATACCAATACTGAATTTTATTATTTTTGTGAATCTCATCATAACTCAAAAAACAAAACATTCCGAAGACTGATTTTTTTAATAAGTCATTTCTACAATTTAATGATTGTCATCCAATTTTCTTATAAATATGTAATTTTTTACCATTAAACTTTGCTGTCTAATTATCAATATTATAATTTGTGTACTAAAATATTTATATACAATTTGTGTTCAATAAGTCTATAAATTGACAATATTATAATCTAATTCTACTTTTATTTTTGTATACTATTTAGAATTAATTAAAAAAAATTTCTCATTCACAAAAATAGATAATTCAAAAATAAAATATTTTTATGGTATTTAATTTAAAACTATAATAAATTTTACTGTGTTTAAACATATAGAGATATATTACATATATATATTTAATGAAAATAGCTGTATAATGTTTATAGCATATGATATATTAATGATGTGTATGATGTAATAGTTAAGTATTATATTTACCATAAATATACTATTTTTTCATTTTAATATTTAATTTTATTGAAATTTATGATTTTTTTTTTATTAAATTATTACTATTATATCACTTTGAAGAAACAATAATTATGTTAAAACTATTCAGTATTAAATATTTAAATATTATTCTAAGTTTAAGATTCATAAATCTATATTGAATAAGTCTATGTTATGTTAAAATGTTCATGTTTACCACTATTTTAGTGTATTATTAATGTTTAAGATAACTAAGATATGTTTTTATTACCCAGTAATATATTTTTTACATACATTTATATTATATTATAATCAATAAATTATCATAAATTTTAATAATTTTGTTGTTTGATAATATGTTGTCATAATTTATCATAACTTAATATAAGTTAAAAAAAAAAAAATGATTCAAAATAGCTAATTGAGAAACAAATATTTTCAATGTAGAATATCAATTGAAGTTTAAATTAAAATTTAACGATTTTGATCTGATGATGGGAAGTAATTTTAATTATAAAACCATTAAACAAAGAATAATAATAATTTCGAAAACTGAAGGAGTTCCTGATTTAGATTCTGTTCATTCAAAAAGGTAACTATGGAGCTATTTAATTTTTCTCAAAAGTGATAAAAATGTCTACAATAAATTGTACTATATTCAATATTTTCTTTAGTATAGATTTCCTATTGAAGTCAATAATAATCAATATTGTTTTAAAACCATTATTGTTAGTATTCCACTCCTGCATACTTAAAGCTATATTTTTATATTATTATAAAACTGGAAGAATCATTTTGTTTATTAAAATATTAAATCATTTTTTCTCAATCTTTAGAATGTTGGATCTAATTTTTATAAATAGATCAAGCAAATAAAGACAAATAAAGCAAAATACAATACAAAACAAAATAAGAACAATTTAGGTAGAAAAATATTACAAACATAACTACAAAAATTAAGGACTTATTATTTGCATCCTGTAGAAATACTGTAAAATATAAAGTCAATCAATACTGAATCTTTTTTATGGCCTAATGTACTTAAATTAGTCAACTTAATAAATTAAACTATAAACACAATAGTATTTTCGATAAGTGAAAATAGAGTAATCTGCTTTTGCATGGATTTCTTCCTATTTCATAATAAATAATATTGATGATTTACTTAAATGTATTATATTTTATTTTATTTTTTCAAGTATAAATAATGAATAAATTCAATGTTTGATACAAATAGTTATTAAAAAATTAAATTAATATATATAAACGTAGTGAAAAAAAAAAACTTAGAAAAAAAAAACTAAAACTTATTTGACTTAAGTACTAACAGTCCAGATCGACTACTTTAATTAAGTAAAGAAACTTATAAATGAAAAAAATTTAGTTTTAGTGAATATAAATTAGATTAAATGTATCTTAAATGTTTAAATGTTTGTAAATTAATGTAATGAATACATTATATTTTTATAAGCATCCTAATGACTAAAAAGAAAAGAAATATAAAACTACTATTATAGCTTTCTAACTAATAATATTCTTATTATACTTTGAACACTCTTTTTTTACTCGTCCTTAATTTCATCAGCATCACCATCCACAACGTTTACCTGAAGTGGTTGCACATTGTTTTTGTCAAGTGAACCAGATGCAGCAGGAGAGGAGTTTGTTGTTGCATTATTTCCTTGTTGTTGATTGTTACGATTACCAATCTTCTTTGATCGGATTTCAGACATAACCTATTTAAACACATTAATTAGTCTTCAAGTCTTGTAAAACTTAAGTTTAAAATAAGATTGACAATTTTACAGTAATAGCACATAATAATAATAAGGTATTACATACTTATAAAAAACATAATATCATAAAAAATACACAATGCATTATTGGTATTTTATTCATACTAAACTGCCAAACAATATTAAATTGAAATTTGAATAAAATAAATAAATTAATATAATATAGATACCTGATCATGCAAATTCTGGAAATCTGAAAGCCGATCTTTCAATGATTTGTTTTCCTGCAATAACGAATGAATTTGAACTTTCAATTTCAGCATTTTCTTAGCATCTTTCTAAAAATGGACAAAAGGTTAATAATACAATTTTAAAAATATAAATAGTGTGCATGTTTAACTTACTTCATCGAAATCGAGATCATCCACACATGGTGTTGGAGAGTTCAATAGTTGATTTTCAAGATCAGCAAGTTTCTTGTAAATTGATTTTCGATACTGATTTGTTATATCTTGTGCAGATAGAACTAAAATGTTATAAGTCTTATAAATTTTCTTAAAAAAAATAAGTAGTAATTTGCTTAAATTACTAATATTTAAATTTCATATAAATACCTTTTTTATTAGATACAAATATACAATGATAAGTATACATAATATTCACATGAAAACTATATTTTTTAAAATTAAAATAATTGAGTTTAGCAAAATTTTTGGAAGTTTTTTATTTATTTTACTTGAATTATTTAAAAGATATTTCATTTTTTTTTTTCTTAATAATCCTAATAATAAATAATTATAAAATAAATATTTGTCAAGACCGCAATTTATCTGTATACATTTACAATGATATCTATGGAAATTGATTAAACTATATATTTATGAAGGTGGATCAGCCCCTATTTCCCACCCGAAATTTAGACAACGTATACAGGCCCGGATTTAGGGGAGGGCAACCGGGGCGACAGCCCCGGGGCCTGCACAAAAGAGGAGCCCCTCCACAATATAAGTTACTTCGAAAAAAAAATCTTTTAAATTACAAATGCACTGTCACCCCGCCGTCTAGTCGAAAGTTGCCATGTTTGTATATAACCTTGAATCTACTTTGAAAAAAAATTGTTCATTTTATTTTTAAAATAATTTAGGGCCAAGGGGCTCCCACTCCTTTAATGCCCCGAGGCCTTCGCTCCTCTAAACCAGGCCCTGGATGTATATGACGTGTTATGTTTATGTTTTACACGCGTTTATAGTACAATGTAATTTCATTATAAACAACACTTACGTCTTACGTATATATTTTTTTATCTCCCTCCCTGAAATGAAAATCTAGATAATATGCTCCTAGCTTTATGCCTATTATTTTTATAATATATTAGTTTATATTATATTGCCTGTATAGCAGTTTGAACTGCAACTATTCGAAATTCAATAACATTTTTTATTTGACTTGTTTAAGACGAGCGGTATCTTACCTTTTGGTTCATCCGCGGTAGGCACGTCTTCATTTACCGTCAATTTCTGTTTCTTGGTGATTTCTAGCAACTCATCGTTAGCTTCACTGAGCCTTTTATTGTCCTCTTTCAATATGGACTGTTGTTGTTCGAGTTGCTCTATGGCTTGGCTCATGGTGGTAAATAGCTGTAAAAAAAAAAACTATAATATAATATTTAAAACATAAGAAGAATAGGTATATAACTTGACAACACGCAATTAATAAAATATATGCGATTACATGGGTAATATTATATTCACTGTTCTATTCGCGAGTAGTCGTCTATATAAATTTGGTTTAAATATAAAAGTATACAATATTTAAAATAATACTCGCGACTTACATCCTTTAGTGTTTCAAAATTTTCCTCTATCTGATGAGAGTTAGACATGATGTTGTTGTCACAACCACACGAATATACCTACAGATGTGTAGAATATTTTTCTAACACTAGCTATTAGGTATTGAAAAAAATAAAACGGTAAAATCAAATACTACACCGCCGCAGACTATAATGTTGTAAGAATGAAATAATAGTATTACGCAGATAGATACTTGTATGAAATGTACTGTTGCAATTTTACTGTCTATAGTAGATGCTAATAGGTAAATACCTATAATATTCCTATATACCACGCACGTCTACACGAAACGGACGCACAAGCGCTAATAACGAAAATAATAATACATACAATGTCTGCAGCGGCTGTAGTACGTATTACATAGGCCTAAGCATAATATATTACTATTATTATTAGGTATTATTTGAAAACATTTCATGGGTTTTTTTTTCATCCGTGTCTTCCTACCCGCCGCCGCACCGTTGGAATATTCGTCTATTGCCCGCGCCACACGCCGTAGGTACCGCTATTATAAAATAGTATACCTATAGACATATATTATAGGTACTCGCAGCACGCCGGTCCCCCTACCCGACATCCGTGTGCCCCGCCGCGCAGTGACCATTCTAGGTGTAATATAATTTTGAATTAAACAATAGTTGGCGCATAAGCATACTACGCTATACACATACATACATATTACATAGTATATACACGTTAGCCTACTATGTCCAAGTACGCGCGGGTTTTAAGTTATAACCGCAGTCCGCAGAACAATATTATAGCGCACACTGTACCTATATTATGTGCAGGTATAGTGGTATAAAGATAGATGATACAAACTCGAGGGTACATATATATATTTGTTATATGCCAGTGTCCTGTATACATCGTGCACGTGGCGATCGAGTGACGGACAAAGTCACCGCCTTGCGTGCTCTTCAGTTATATTATGTGTATAATCCGATTTCAAACCCGCCAGATAAGCCTGCAGGAGGTTTAAAAATTTGTTTTTTAAATTATATAATAATATATTCACTAAACAAAACGATTACGTAATAATATAATAATTTATAACATTATACATGTAAGGCGGTAACGGCTAACTGTTCAACCTATGATATTTGTTATTTGTTGATAATAATAAAGAAGTATTACGGATTGGGTTAAAACATTGATATTCTTAAATAGGACTACGGACAATTATACTGGTATGCGTAACTGCGAAGGTTAAACGTTACAATTTTAATATTGGAATAGTCGTATACTCGTATGTCCTTTAACTTTAGATGAAATTTAAAAGTTTAAAAATTAGGAACTGAATGTATTGAATTATTGCTATTATACATGGGCGTTGTATACAAAGAATATTTTCAAAAAATACATATCTATACAAATCATTTTTATTCTAGATATTTGAATACTATTTTTGCAAGTTAAATAAGTACCTAGTGGCTAGTAATATGTCATACTAATAATGTTCAACAAGTATTTAAAAAGTATAAAATATGTAATTTAATATTATTTATATTTAGTAGTTTAGTACCTAAATACATTTTTAGTCATTATTAATTATATTTATAAGAAATGTCCATCTACTATTAGTAATACCCAAAATATAATTTAGGTACCTAGGTATCTAATAATAATTCTAATAAAATCAAATAAACCACATAAAATTATTACCAATAGTAAGCAAATTCTAAGTATTTAAAATACAATAAAATAAAAGTACTCATACATTATCCGATATAGGTATCAACAATTAATAGGTAGCAACTACTCAAAATAGTCAAATTAACATTGCTATATTAGGTTGCATTTTGTTACGTCTGAATAAGAAACATGTTGAAAAAAGTGGGCAAGTGGGTACCTCTCTGCTGTACATTAGGTGCCATGTGGATCATTATTATATATTATAGGAGTGTTAAATTTGAATCCAATGATAGGTATCATTGTATACGAAAAACGATTCTGAACGAAGATGATTTGTCAGCCTAGGAT
>VUJU01000403.1:30334-44557 GCA_009835225.1 Aphis craccivora
TATCATTGTATACGAAAAACGATTCTGAACGAAGATGATTTGTCAGCCTAGGATATAATTTTCAGTGGTTAGTGAAAAAGGTGGTTTATTTTTAATGGCCTGAATACATCAAAATTTAAGTTCTTTTATAATTATTGTAAACTACAATTATGAAAAATCTTGTATTAAATTGTCAATTCTTAGCTACTAATACAAAAATTTTTATGAATCATACCTACAAAATAATTTGCAAATAATCATGCTTTTAACTTCAAATGCTAATAAAAAAAATTGTGCCTATGTATTCTTATAATTTTTTAATCACTATAAGAATAACTTATGAGGAACTTAGTATTAAATTTTCAAGTATTTTGATAGGGCCAAAAAAATTTTATCGACACTTCAAAAATATTTTTTTAGAAAAATTGAAAATTTCAGTTGTCTATAAATAGCTCAAAAAAAGTAAAAATATTTTGAAATTTAAATCACGTAAAGAAAACGCCAATTATCGTTAGGGATAAATCGTTATCGTTACGCTATTTCGTAAAAATTTAAAATTTAAACGCACTTAAAATTATTCTTATAATGATGCTTCGAGTTTTTTCTATAGCTACTTTAAGGAAAACTTATGGAAAACTTAGTGTTGTATTCTTAATACTTAGTTATTAACACAAATAATGTTATGATTTTTCAACTTTAAAATTACTTGCAAATTTTCGCGTTTTTGACAGATTTCGTAAAAATTTGAACTATAAACGCTTATAAAAAAAAATTGTGACTAACGGTTTTTAATGTTTTTAGCTACAATAAGAACAACTCATAAGGAACCTTGTATTAAATTTTCAAAGTTTTTTGATCATCCAAAAATTTTTTATCGACACTTCAAAAAACAATTCTTATAAAAATCAAAAATTTCAGTGGTTTATAAATAGCTCAAAAAAAGTCAAAATTTTTTGAAAATTTAACTATATATAGATACCACTAACATCAACATTTTGTGAAAATTTTAAGTATTTTCAGTGATTAGTTTTTGAATTACAACCAAAAAAAAAAAAAATCGAGTTGGTCGAAAACTGGTTTTGCGTAAAAATTCCCGTTTTTCGATTTTTTTTTTGTTTTTCTCGATTTTTTTGAAAACTGTTGGAAAATGTTAACTTTTGGCCTCTATAATGCACTAAGGATATTCACTTTTACGTCGGAAACCACCCCCAAAGTTTGAAATTGGAGCATTATTTCGACTAGTTATGCTATACACAGACACTAAAAAAAAACAAAACAAAAAACCCACATCATTGTAAAATCAATACATTCATCACTTCGTTCAGAATCTTAAATATATTTAAGTGTATACTGAGTGCGCCGAGAAAGCGCAAGTCGGGCCACGCAACCTCCTGCATCTCCCTGCTATCGAAACCGGTTTCCCTATGGCAGAGTGACGTTTGAGGATGCGCAGATGCGCAGATGCGCTCTCTTGGCGCACTCAGAATAGTTATTTATTTCATATTATGCACGTAATATTAAATGTTAAAATTTGCAGAAAGTTGAATTTTAAACATAAAAACATATTATATAATAGGTTGCATTATTTAGACATTAAATTATGGTTGACGTAAGACGTCTACACATTAGAAAAAGGTTTTCAATTTTTAAGACACACACTAATTATTCACTACTTACCTACATTAGGTATCATTTACTAATATTCTCGCGGAATTAGAAGGCATTCAAAATAATAATGGATGTAAATTAAAAATATAATTTTGTTGTTTAGAAGAAACGATTTCAAGTGTGCGCAAACATAATACAGGTTCAGATTATACTTTATTTGGCATCCACTGACTGATTTTTAGCTACGGTCGCGTCACAACTCACTAGCATTACGCGGCGTAACATATAGGTACATACAAGTATACAATTATACATATGTTATAGCCAGTTATAGGTAAAGGCCACCATAGGTATTATACCTCGTTTTAATATTTCAACAATACATAATAACAAGATATATATGGTATTACCAGATAATAATACATTAGGACAATCGATACGACGATAAATACTAAATAGGTCCCTATGTACCTAAATACAATATAATATATATATATTTAATATCTATTATTATACACGCGTAACGCACAGGTACATGTCATGACCTTATGAACGACGGGACACTACATGGTTGCAATAATATATTTCATAGACGACGATGATAATGACATTAATTTTCACCGAAGTAAAAACTGTAGGAAAACAATTATTTATAATATTTATTATTATAAACTATATACCTATTACGCAGTTTTTGTTATAACAATAAGAGTCAACTGCAGAGTACCATAATATATACCTATATATATATATAATGTACATTTTACAACGAGTTCAAAATGTTTGGGAAAAGCCTAATAAAGTTTTTTTTTCATTGAGGACCATAAAACAGATGTTAATAAAAAAATTTCAACATCCAAAATATTTAATCTATCATTAGATAAGAACAATTTTCAAAATACTTTAACTGTTTTTGTGTTATTTATAAGTAGGTATTTGAAGTTTTTAGCTTATCGATTTATGAACCTACAATCAAATTCTTGTTTATGAGTAAAAAACCATAATAAACACATGATTCCTAGAATTCTTACAGTATATTGTATTGTTTAAAATGAAGTGATAATTTTTTTTTATATAAGTTGGATTCAAATTTTCACAAACTATGAAGACTTTTAAAATTATTTTGTACTTTTTTTAAAAATTTTAATTTTATCAACAATAAGGTTTGAAAATTTTATATAGGATTCTTCATAATATTAGTTTATTTACTATAGTATAATAATATATATTTATATAATTATTTAAACTTCAATGCTAATAAAGAAATTTTAAAACACAAAAGGTTTAATAATTGTTTCAATGGTTGTAGGAATTGTAAAATACAAAAATATTGAAAAATTCTTAATGATTAAAATTATATTATCTGTTGCTATTTAAATCATATTTATATTAATAATAAATATTATATTAATACTTTTCATCATAATTTGAACTTAAATAATATTTTAAAAGTATTAATAATTTGTATGTTTAACTTGAAAAACAATACATTTTTAATAAATAAAAAATATATTTTTTACTACAATAGATAATTTAAAAAAAAATACAGTTGTATATCTATTTCAACTAAATCAAATAGTCAATAATTATGAACTGTATATTATGGTCCTTAGTAAAGTTCATTTATTTATTATTAACTAATTACATATAATTTACAAGCTTCAGTCTGATTAATACTTATCTATAATTCTGAACTAGTAAAAGTTCAAAATTGTTTGATACAGTACAAATTCTTAAAATAAATTAGTTTATCACATTAGGGACAATTATTAAAATATTTTACTAAATTTGATTTAACGGACAGTTAAACTAGCATGTGAATTAATTTAATTATAACCCTAATTGAAAATTCAGAACAAATAATTATCAACATTAATGTTACCTGATCATCAATTAAATAAATTTAAAAGTGAAAACAACTTTTACTGGCTCATAATACATAAGCTAATAAAATATAGCATTTATACTTATATTTATTTTAAAATTTGACTAAATATATAGTAATATAGTAACAATTGGTGTATTGATCTAACGAATAGTAAAAATTATATAACTAATAGTATGGACAGTAATGTAAATACAATCATGGATACATATGTTTTACATTCTTGGAAAAACTTTTATTATTTTATTTTTACTTTTTTAATCATCACAATTCACAATCAAAAGGTTATTTTTAAATTGTTTTATTATACTAAACGCTGATAAATTATTTTTAAAACATAATGGTTTTTGAAATATTAAAGCTATTAGGGTACAACGACTTCACTTAATTAGTATTATAAGTCTTATTCATTGGAAAATTATCAAAATACTTATACTAGAAATGGGCACTCAAATTCACCTAGAAAATAGGCAAGTGCCGCCAAGTAGGTTAGGTATGGGTTAGTACCATTATGATGTACATTGAGTGTTGATTAGAATTATTTATTCAATAAATCACTATAATAAATTTTATTAAATTAAACTGCAATGATAAACCACTGTAAACAATGAAAAAAGATACTGGGCGACGACAGTCTAAATTGTGGTAACCATGATTACTAAAGCACAGATTTCTATGCAATTGCAAATTTTTTTCCTATCCACATTTTTGGATTTCGGTCAGTGATATCTTTATGGATCACAATAACTTAAAGGTACTGATGAATTTTTTTTTTGCATATTTCTGCATATTTAATGGTTAAGTTAATAATGGTTAATAATGGTTAAAAAGGCATATTCAACCGACAATTTTTAAAAAAATGTATAAAACAATATAATTTTTTTGGCATTAAATAACAACTAAAATAAAGATAATATGAATAATCCATTACAATTAACGTTTGTGTACACCTATAATCTTAATTTATCTTGCTGTATCAATCAGTTATCGACCACTACTCAGTTATATTGTTTGTTGTTTAGTCCGAAAAGAAAAATTGTGAATATGCCGAAAATAAGTAGTTCGATATACAAAAAAATTCGAGAATGGATTTCTTCAGCAAACAAAGATACTGAGGTTTTCACTACTGACAGAAAAATAGTATTTAAAAACCCTTGTGGAAAATCTGTTGTTTGTGGTTTTAAAAATACATTAACAGTTGTTCAGAAAATTCCCTAAAATTTTTTTTTCATTAAGTATTTAAGATTTTAAGTAATTAATTATTAATTTTTTATTGTTATTTAATTTGTAAATTTTAAATAAATAAAAAAAAATTATTGTATATATATTGCATATTTTTATGATTTTTACTATATATTTATTTATTTATATTTTTTACTGTATATTTCGATACTTTTTAGTGCATACAAATCCTAGCTCTAATGATTACAAAACAATTATTTCAATAGTATTAGATTTGCATAAGAATTTCAGTTTTTCCTTAATTTTGGCTGTTTTTTTAACTATGAAAAAAAGTACTAAGAATTTTTAATTTTGACGTTTCTAAAGTACAAATTACATCCAATTTTTTATCCAAAAAGAATCTTTAAAATGAAAATTAAAGAATTTTATTTCAACTTAGTACTTATTGTGAACGATAAAACAAAACTGACATCATTGTAAAATCAATACATGTCATTCATTGCTCTACTCTGAATCTAAAAGGCTAGTTTTTAATAAATTCAAGTTCCATAATTCGACAAATAAGTTTTTTCCCCAGTTTTTTCTTTGTAAAAAAATCTTAAAATAAAAATAGCAAATTGTAATTTACTGAAAATAATAGTAAATATGTGGCCTGCTTTTATCACCCATAAAAACATTATATTTAAATTATTATTTATTAGTATTATGAAACAAATTTTATATCTTAGTTACTTCTATCTTAGTTTTTTTTATGAATATATTGATTTTATTTATTATGTTTTACCCTTACGTATGCATATAAGAAGAAATAAAACAAAATAAAATATTTCTAAACCATACAATCATTATTCATTACAACGGCCTAAATTCATAAATAACTAAACATTTCTGAACAGTTTTAACATTTATGGTTAATGTTCGGTTAGTGTCTGATAACCGGAAGAATTTATCATGTGTTAACCGATAGAATTTTAGCAGTTAGTCTTACCCGACACTTAACAGGATATTGTAAGAACGGCCCTTAATAAAATAAAGAAGATATGTAAATAAAAAGCATTTTAATAAATTATTAAAATGTATTAAATATTTGCATTATTGTTTTGATGTCAAACATGATTTAATACACTAAACTTCACAATGATTACAATAATTCAATGACACTATTACAATTAGACTTATCCTACTCAGTTTTGGTTCTTAATTTTATTAACATTTTGGATATAATAATCTATGGTAATCAGAAAAGTTAAACGGAGAAGAGTTTACAATAACCACAATAGAATAAATAATATCAATATATAATACAATGGAACTTCGATAACTCGAATCGATTGGGGGTGAAAAAAAATTCAAGTTATCGCAAATTCGACTTATAGAAAATATATAAAATATATATTTTAAGGCATGGGCCAAGGCATTCTTTCGAGTTATTGAAAATTAGACTTATAGAGGTTAGAGTTATCAAGATTCCACTATAATTGAAATCGGTAAAAACGACATTGAACACAATATTAGGTAGATTTTTGTCTATAAAGAACTGAGATACTTCTATAACATACGCATTTATATTAATTTAATAGAAAAAAAAAAGTTAGAATTCTAGTTTTTCCTATTTTAAGTAGGTACATCAGTGGAAAGACGATATTCAGTAATGCTTAGAATCAAAACATAATTCAAACCTAACAATGACTACAGAACGTTTAGATTATATACCAATATTATCAATTAAAAGAGAGAGAGAGAGAGAACAAATATTCTGAACTAGATACTAGACATGTCACCGAGCAATGAACTATAAATTATGAAAGTTGCTAAAATATGATTTTCGAATAGAGTCAAACAATAGAATAGTATGGTAATATAACATCGACTGTATCGAACGGGTAGTTAACGTTAGACTCCATGTCCAGATGCTGTAGGGAAAACACACTTATAGACATTTGAAGATGAAATATGAGGGCTATCTCAAAATGTTTCCAATGTTCTATAAATTATAATTCACTAAATACGGGCACTTCAGCGACATTTTACTACATGTCGCAACCCAAACATTGTTCTCTTAGAATATGTCAAGTTTCAACCGTTTTTGTTCAATATTGTTGTATTAGTTGCTGTAACAATAGGGAGAATACAATTTTATCTCCTGCCACCTATAAGGTGCAAAGTGTAATTCGTTTTTGCAAACCGAAGAAAATAGCACAGCTCAAATTCATCGTCATTTATATTATGTTGTTTACATTAATACGGTGAATTTGTTTGAGAAATCAGGCGTTTTACGATTTCAGATATTCCAACAAGATTTTCTGAAATTTTAAATCACTGTATTACTGTAAACGACATAATATAACTGATGATGAATTTGAGGTCCGCCATTTTCTTTTGTTCGTAAAAGACGAATTACACTTCGCACCTCGTAGGCGGCGGGAAATAAAATTGTATTCTCCGTGTTTTTACAGCAACTAATAGAACAATAAAACGGTCGAAAATTGGGATATTGAAAGAGAATAATGTACTGGTCGCGACATGCAGAAAAGTGTCACTGAAATGCGGATATTTAGTAAATTGTAACACACGGAACAATGGAAGTTAGGTTAGGTTGATTTTGAGATAGCTCTCGCGAGTCGTAGGTATATACAGTATAAAATTCTTTGAAATTAAATATCTGTGATTATAATGATTTGTTCGCTTACAAATTAACCATTTAGTTAAATGGTCCAATGTTTTAGTATCTAAAAATTTGGAAACGTAACAAAACATATAATAGGTACAGGAGGTACACATCATTAGCTATCGACATTATTTTATTTAGAATCATTTTGAAATGTATTTAAGTACCTATATATCCAAGCTATGGACGGAATTTATAATACTTAATACAAAACGAAATGCACGAAATACATAGGTAATAATAACTTAGCATAAACAATATTACATACATTCAAATCTGGTAATTAGAGAATCCAAAAATTTAAATCTCTTTTCCTAGTCTTGTGTCCAGTCGTGCGTGATATTTTGATTGTTGTGGCTTGTGTTATTAGTAGTTATTACCGAAATTATGTAATAATGTAATAATATCAATAATGAATAATAATACAACAGTCAATTACTACAAGTACAACAACTCATACTTTACAAGCTAGACGCTATGCCGCTACTAACTGCATACTGTCTGCCGCTTGGGACGCTCAACGCGACGACGCTCGAGAGCTCACCGATATCGATATATAAGTGGGAGTGTTTCAGTTCTCCCGAAAAATTATTGACCCAATAAGCAGTTCTTCCAATATTTACTATACGGTCTTATGACTCTTATCTCATAGACGTAAAGCTGGTCCCCTACACTACAGCGGTGGAGGTAAAATTCTTTTGTTTCGTCGGTGGCGGTAAAATTATGTCCGGACTCCGGACTCATTTTAAGTTTTAACGCTACCGCTGCAGTGTGTGGGCACCTTTATACAGTCAATACATTCATTGTTTGAGACTTTTAATCATAATCTGTTGAATTTAAAACTTTAAATATAATGGAATGTAGACTTTTATTTTTTTTTTAATTTTAATCATATAAAAAATTCTATTTTTGCATTACAATTTGTTGAGCATGCATTTTTTAAAGTTATTTTTGATTTAAATTATGAGTATTGTGTACTAGGATGAAATAATTATAAAACTCACTTTCCACAGATTATGGCTCTCCAATTTCTGCCATCAATATTTGTTCTGGTGTATGTGCTGTAGCTGTATACCTTTGGAAAAATGGAATCCCTCCAATATATATTGACAGTTTTCAGCTCATAGTTACGCATCATTTAATGTAACCATATTTTGTGGATATATAAACGGGTATGATATAGTTATCATTGTATACGAAAAACGATTCTGAACGAAGATGATTTGTCAGCCTATAAGGATATAATTTCCAGTGGTTAGTGTAAAAGGTGATTTACGTTTTAATGGCCTGAATACACCAAAATTTAAGTTCTTTTATAACTATTGTAAGCTAAACTTATGCAAAATCTTATAATAAATTTTCAACTCTTAGCTACTTATGTAAAAAATTTTATGAATTATACCTATAACAAAATAATTTTCAAATATTCATGATTTTGACGAATTATTGTCAATATTTGAACTTCAAATGCTAATAAAAAAAAAATTGTGCCTATGTATTCTTATAATTTTTTAATCACTATAAGAATAATTTATGAGAAAATTTGTATTAAATTTTATCGAGACTTGAAACAAAAAATGTTCAGAAAAATTGAAAATTTCAGTTGTCTATTAATAGCTAAAAAAAGTCAAAATATTTTGAAAATTAAATCACGTAAAGAAAATGCCAATCTAAATAACTGGTAAAATTTTCAAGTATCTACAACTTATACTTTTTGAATATAATAACAAATATTTAAAATCGTTTGACTGGTTTAAGGATAAATCGTTATCGTTACTCTATTTCGTAAAAATTTAAAATTTAAACGCACTTAAAATTTTTTCTATAATGATGCTTCGAGTTTTTTCTATAGCTACTTTAAGGAAAACTTAGTGTTGTATTTTTAATATTTAGTTATTAACACAAAAAATTTTATGATTTTTCAACTTTAAAATTACTTGCAAATTTTCGCGTTTTTGACAGATTTCGTAAAAATTTGAACTATATAAACGCTTATAAAAAATATTGTGACTAACGATTTTTAATTTTTTTTAGCTACAATAAGAACAACTCATAAGGAACCTTGTATTAAATTTTCAAAATTTTTTGGTCATCCAACATTTTTTTATCGACACTTCAAAAAACAATTCTTATAAAAATCAAAAATTTCAGTGGTTTATAAATAGCTCAAAAAAAGTCAAAATATTTTGACTAATTATTTTAAAAATTAACGGTATATATTTTATACTAATATAAACATTTGGTGAAAATTTCAAGTATTTACAGTGATTAATTTTTGAATTACAACAATATAAAAAAATCGATTTTTTTGAAAACTGTTGGAAAATGTTTACTTTTGACCACTATAATACACCAAGGATATTCACTTTTCCATCGGAAACCACTTCCAAAGTTTGAAATTGAAGCATTATTTCAACTAGTTGTACTGTACACAGACACAAAAAAAACACACATCATTGTAAAATCAATACATTCATCACTTCGTTCAGAATCTAAACATAATACAATAATTTGTGCAATTTATTTTAATACATATACATATTATTATGAATCAAATCAATATTAAGATTCTTATTGTTTATTTAATATTTAATTATTTTAAATTAATTTTACTTTTCATAATAATTATTTAAATAGTTTTATATTAAATAATCCTTTTTAAATTGTAATTTATTCATATAAAATGTATCTTTATTTTATTATAAAAAATAAACTAATAGTTTATTATTTTATTTGGTAACTCGCTGCATGAACGTTTTAGCAAATAACTCAATTTTCAAGATAGAAGTCAATCTAACTATAATTTATAACCATGGTAAAAAATTTCTCACAGACTAGCTAGTAGGTAGTAGGTACCTACTGAGCTATTACTAAAATGTCTTATCCTGATAGTCTGTCAAGATAGCCTGGAGTAATCTGTTTTTATGTTGCTCACATGGTGTTTCTTATTCCGTGTTCATCAGACTCGTCTGTTAACATAATAATTAATAAACAATGTAAGCAACATATCACAGTTATCAATTAATGATTTAGTTTTTATAATCACTCCAATATTAATTCCCCGAATTATAACTTATAAGTAAGAAAAATATTAAATATTTGAAAATACTCATAAGTGAATAAGTCACTTAAAAATTAAAATATCGTAAAAAACCAACGTGAGAACACAGATAATGTTCTTATCTAAAAGTTTGTTAACAGGTCATTTCACTCTAATATCAAAACTAAAAGCATACTGTTACTGAATACTTTTGAAACTTGTGAATGAAAATTTAGTATGTAGTACCTACACTAATACATGTGTAAGACTGAGATAAAACATGCGGGTGCGACGTTCTATTAAGAATATTTAAAAATTCATAAAATCAGAATTGAATAAATTCATTATTGAAAGAAAAATGGAGGTAAGCAATGAATATGTTTGGTGAATCATTATATATATATATATATATATTATAAAATAATAAAAACAACTATTAATTTTTGATAATTTTAAATATTTTACTAAAATAAAATAGTGTTACATTTAGGAAGTTAAAAATAAATATTAAGTACCCAGGTTCTAACAGGACATAGTGAAAAAGTATTGATTGAAACATTATGAATATTTTGATATAATTTATTAATAAATCTTAAACGTGATAGGTATCTTATTTCTCTATCTATCATATCTTTACAATGGATAGATATTCATTCCTAAATAAAACATCGAAACGGACGATTTTGACTTACTAAAAAAGTGAAAATTGGAAATAATACTTTTTGGATGTTCACCACTTCAAAATAAATTAAGAATGTAAAAAAAATAGAAGCATTTGAAATAACTTATACACCTACACTTAGGTTCGTATTTCCTTTTTTCACCCGCGTCGTTTTTACTGATCACCCTATCTTTAAACTGCCTACATAATAGTGCCAATAAGACAATAATAGTAGTATAGGTAGGTGCCATGGCAGAGCATATATTTGCGTCAAACCATTAAAAAAATAGTTGACGTATTAAATTATAATAATATTAGTTTATAAATTGTCTACAACAAAATTCACATAACAACAGTACTAATGCATTACAATTTATAATTTATAATATATAATAAAATCAACTGACTGCTGTATAATGTTTAGGCCGGTGTCATACTTGCGGAATAATCACGACATGTGCATGTCGTTTTAAATTTAATTAAAGGCAACATAAATCGATATGGAAAAGGAACTTTCATAATATTTATAAATAATATTATGTTAAATAAACAAAAATAGAATGTCTGTATTTCTAAATGCAATAATATTTTTTAACTCTATAGGTGTTATAGAGAATTAATCATATTAATTTTAAAATTTTAAATTGATTGTAATAATTACAATATTAACTATTTTATGAATTTATATTTCAAATTGTGAACTCATATAGGCAATTCAATTTCACAATTGTATTAATTTGACACCAGCAAAATAAATAATAATTATATAGTAGGTACCTTTTATGGAGCATTAGCCAAATCAGTTTTTAATTTAAATAAAAAAGTATTTGTCATTTTACTATTTTAGAATATTCAAGAATATAGGTAGGTAAAGATGAATCAAGTGAAATAGGTAATTGGCTAAAATTGGTAATCGGCTTACCATTTTTAAATTCGGAAGAAGTAAGCGATTGTTTTACGACAGATTTGATGTCAGTTACATTTATATATAATATATTTTTTTTAATTAGATTACCTATATATTTTAATTTTGAATTATATACATTTATACAATTCAGACTAAATACATTTTAATATTTTATAATTTATTCATATATATGTATATACGTATTAATTAGAATACACGTTTTAATTTTGAATTATACAATTACTATTATTATTTTATACAATTTAAATCATCGACTAAGACACTAAGTCACTCAATCTCTGTAATAGATATACTATATTTTAATTCAATGGTCAATCATTGTATACCTACTTACTATGAAAAACGATTCTGAACAGAAATGATTTGTCAGCCTACTCAACCTAGGATATATATTTAAATATTTTCCACTGGGTGGTGAAAAAGGTGGTTTATGTTAATAACCTGAATACCGCAAAATTAAATCATTTACAGAAATGGCAATTTAAATAACTCGTGTATGTTTCAAGTTTTTACAACTAGGTATAGCGCTTTTTACTATAATAAAAATCAAAAATTAAATTAATTATCTGATAGTAAATCGTTATTTTTCTACGACTTATATTTTTTGAATAATAACAAACATTTAAAATCGTTTGAGGATAAATTGTTATCGTTACGCTATTGCGTAAAAATTTAAACTTACCTATATAGGTAAAATATTTTTAATTGGCCAATAATCAACTTCTTTTATAATTATTGTAATCTAAACTTATGGAAAATCTTGTATTCAATTTTCAATTCTTAGCTACTTACATTAAAAATTGTATAATTTTACTCACAAAATAATTTTCAAGTATTCATGATTTTGATAATTTTTGTCAATACCTATTTTAATTTTAAAGTAGTTTAAATGCTAAAAAAAAATTGTGCCCATGACCCTTGTACCTATTCTTATAATTTTAGGGTCACTATAAGACTAACTTATGAGGAACTGTACATTTAGTTTTCAAGTATTTTGACTTAGCCAAAAACATATTATCGACATTTATAAAAAAAAAACTAATATTTCGAAAGCCTATAAATAACTTTTAATTTTTAAATAAGTGAAATTTTTTGAAAATGAAATTACCTATATAAAAAAAGGCCAATCTAAATAACTAGAGAAATTTTCAAGTATCTACGACTTATACTTTTTAAATAATAATAAATATTGAAAAATGAAAATTGTTTGAGAATAAATCGTAATCGTTATACGATTTCGTTAAAATTTAAAATTCACATGCTCATAACATTTTTTCTTAAAATGACTTGTGTTTTCTCTATAGGTACCTAGTTATTTAAAGGAAACTTATGGAAAAATGTGTGTTGAATGTTTTTAACCTTAGATATAAATAAGTACCTGCTACTAATTTATTAATTTTCAACAACAAAATTACTTGCAAATTTACGCGATTTTGGAATATATCGTAATAATTTCAACTTTAAGCGCTTAAATCAAATTTGTGATCATCGATTTTTAATTTTTTTTTTAACTACGCAATAATAACAATTTATAAGAAATATTGTATTAAGTATTTAAGTTAAGGAAATTGGAAACTTTTTTATCGACATTTCAAGAAAAAAAAATAATAAAAATTGCAGTTGTCTATAAATACGAGTAGCTCAAAAAAGCCAGGATGTTTTTAAAACTTTACCGTGTATAGATAACGCTAATATAAACATTTGGTGAAAATTTCAAGTATTTAAATTTTAAAGTGATTGGTTTTTGAGTTACAACAATATAAAATAAAATATTACCTATTTCGTAAAAATTCCCGTTTTTCCGTTGCCAGATCAACGTGCAATTACTATTGGAACTTACTAAAAAAAAACAACTTTTTAAATTAAAAACATTTGATTAGGCGAGTAATGTAATAGATCACGGCGAATATATGACACCGTTAAACAAACTATAAACATAATATATAATACTAATTACTATTTTAGTATTTAGTTACTAGATAATAAGTAATAATTAATATGCTTACTGGACATATTATTAAATATTATATTATAGTCATCCACATATACGCATATTTTATACATCGCAGAACAATGTAATACTTAATACTATAATAAAAGACATGTGAATTTTGATAAACCTAATTCTTGGCCAACAAAATATTATGCCTAGTTTGAATACAAAATGTATTTTTTTAAATGAATGGATAATTTGTATTTTTGAGATTATATTATTAGCATAGGCGCAACTAGGGTCAATTTGTTTTTGTTTTTTTTTTTTTTTTTGGGGGGG
>VUJU01000403.1:56155-91931 GCA_009835225.1 Aphis craccivora
AATGTGTCATAATCTTAAATGGAAAGACCACATACAATATATAACAAATAAATTAAGAAAACTTATGTATGCATTTAAAATTTTAACAGATATCTTAGAACTTAAGAGTTTAAGACAATTAGAGTAGTGTATCAAGCATTAATAGAATCTATAATTAGTTATGGTATTTCTATATGGGGAGGTACGTACGATACAACCATAGATCCATTGAAAAAAATACAAAATAAAATAGTAAAAATTATCCTAAAAAAAGACTTAAAATACCACACAAAATATTTATACTTTGACATGAATGTACTACCAATAAAAAAATTATTTTATAAAGCGGCGGTAATTTATATAATTAAAAATAAACTTACTTTTAAAACTGAACACGGATATAATACTTGACAAATATCTAATATCAAAACTATGCACAAAAAATTAACACAATCCACATACTTATATATTGGTCCAAAAATTTACAATACCTATACTATCATTAGAAATTATAAACAGAGCAACTCTTTTAAGATTCTTAAAAAAAAAATTACACTCTGGTTATTACAAGAACAAAATATAGAAAGACTCTTAACAAATTTATAGAATTACTTCATAACTTATTGTATTAGTAGTATGACTTTAGTAACTATTGTTAATTTTTGTTTTATATTATCACATTATATTATATTATTTAACTATTTTAACTACATAATTTTTTACATATTATTATATTATATAAGCAATGAGGAGAAAACATATATTTACTTATATTAATATTATAGTTATATATACATTTTTTAATTATTTAGTTTATATGAACTATTTAATAAATTTATATTTCAAATTGTGAACTCATGGGCCCCCACACGAACATGTTCAGTGGGGCCCATTATCTTCTTGAAGAATAAATAAATAAATATGTATATTTATGTAATAGATATATCCAAATTATAATAAGCAAAATATTCTCGAAAATATTATAACCCATAAATTTAATATATAAATGACAAATTACTTATGATTTGAATATCTTCAGGTACTTATTCAATTCAACATAATATTATACTTTGAATGCAGTATTTAGACTGGGGGTGCTGATTTGAAGCCTGGGGGTGCTAAGCACCCCCTAAGACCCTCCTATATGTGCGCCTATAGAACTACCTAATTATTATACTAATAATTTAAAATGAGCAAAAAAACAGTCAAAAAGGAAGCATTTATTAGCAAACAAATGTTGCAATATTCAAGTGGTGAAATCAGTTTATTTAATATCATTTATACAGGCTGTTTCAAAAAAAATGTTTGCCACAAAATTAAAACTTTAAATAATATAATATAATATATTATATTATAATAACTTTAAATAATTTAACAAATTTTTAAAAATAACAATTGCACTATAGCAGACACATATTTTTAACCTCACCTACCAATTTTTTGGTCGCTTGTTCTAAGTCCTGAAAAGTGGAAAAGTGGAAATATTTGTGTCCGCAATTCGTGTGGTTTTTATTTAAAAAAAAAATAGCTCTGTACGTAATTATTTTTATGATAACGAAACTCCTGTCCAAAATTGTTATGTTATAATATTAACCTGAATAATTCGTCCTCAACTAGTATGTGTAAAATTTATTTTCATTGAGTCCCGGGTATAAAATAGTAGTAGGTAGGTATAAACCATGGGCAGTACCAGTCGTGGATCTGAGGGGACTAAGGGGCTTAAGCCTCCCCCCTTGGCCGTATTTTAAGTTATATAAAATGAAATTACTTTAAAAAATATTTATAATAAATTCTTTATCTATCATTTTTTGATAATAAGCCCCCCCCCCAATTGTGATTTCTAGATCCACGCCTGATGGGCACGATGAGGTCTAAAATATTAAAAACTTAAAACTTAAATATTTATATAATTTACTCTTGAATAATATTTAATAATAATTCTGTTACAATGATACGTCATATTCGGATATTCCATATTATATTAGTGGTACACCGCGCCGCCTGTACACTAATATTAATTCTCACGTTAGTGTGTGTATAGACAACAATAATATTATCGCTGATTTTATTACACTAGGTAGTAATAATAAGTAGCTACTTTTCTCCAACAATGAGATAGGTACCACAGTGTCATATAACATTACATGACGTGTACCTTGTACGAATTATTCTTCTGTCTTTTTGGTATCGGTTAATAGTTATCATCGATTTTGATAATATAATTAGTAATTACTAAAGACCGGATTTATATTCTCTTAAAATACCTTAAATATGATACTAATATTCTCTAAAAAAAACCTTCAAATATTCTCATTATATTCTCTTAAAAATCTTAAAAATATGCAAAAATAATCAATGAATATCAATATATGCTTTAATATGCATTTTTCCAATTTGTTTTTTTACAACATTCAAAATAACAATTTACTATATAGGTATATAATATATTATGTATAAAAAACAATATTCCTTTGTTGTATGCAATGGCAAATATTTACTTTCTGAAGAATAAAAAGGAAACTTGAAATATTATTTAAATTTTATTATAGAATTAACAAATAATAATATGTTTTTTTTGTCACAATGATAAAAAAAAAAAGTGTAAAATATGTTCAAAAGCAATTCTTCCAGTACCGTAATATTAAAATTAATAATAAATAAATATTTTTTCTCACAATTTACTAAATATTCTAAAATATGCTAAATGGAATTGATATTTTCTAACCTATGAAATATTCTCAAATATGCAAAAAAAACTTTTTTTTACGAACTCAGAATTGAACGAATCATCCACATTTTTTACTCTTATATGAATGCATAGACCCATTAACGATATGTAAAAACATATAAATCCGGTTTTTAGTTATAAATTTAAATTATAATTTATTTCATATTTTTAATACATACCTACAACATATCTACATATCTACCATATCTACAGGTAGGTACATTACTTTATATACCAATATAATAATGTTGTACAATTGTTATATTTTGACTTTGAACATTCACATTTTCGTATTTGTATTTTACTTTATACTTTAAACCGAGTGTTCGAACACATTTTCGTATTTGTATTTTACTTTATACTTTAAACCGAGTGTTCGAAAATAAAATCATCATGTTATTTGTATTTAGCAAAACATTTTTTCAGCTCCTGCTCTCTGTAAAATAATTCGTAATATAGATTTATCAAAATGATTTATCCACATTCCACGTTTAGTAGAAATATTATCAAAAATTAAATATATAATTATATGTATATTAAATTATAAATTATTTAATAAGTCTAATTAGTTAGATATCCTATATAACATGAAAAATAGTTTTATATTACCTAACACTTTTGTCATACTTATACTAAAATGTTTCATGAGGGTTTAGATATTGTTGTAAATATGATATAATTCGAACAAACGTTTAATATAGGTACTTAAAAGATTATTCAGGCCACAAACTGAAAGTCTTCGCTTACGTTTACTTTATGTATAAAAAATTAATATATACCTAAGCATTCTAAGCAATGTGTTAATGTTATTATTATAGTAGGTACCTATACTTTTAATTATAAAATAATGTCTAGTGCAGTAACTATAACGTTTGCGTGATTGCGATTTATAGATTACTGAGCTTAGAATGCTATATTGCTATAGTATCTATAATATAATTAACACACTAATGAGTAACAGAAAACTGCTTATTTCAGTACTAACTATTAATCATTACGACATTACCTATGTATAAATAGTAATTGGTAATAGAGCTGATATAGTGATATATTATATAATTTTTCGGTTTGCAAATTTTTATGTATTTAACGTTGGATTTTGTAACATTGCGTTGATCTATAGTCTATACTATTGTAGACTTTATAAAATATACATTTACGTCTTACATGAGTCATGACCATACATAAATATTTAATAACTTACGATTTGTTCGATGGTAGAATTTTTCAAACAATGTATAGACAGATAGCTTACTCGTCACATGTATGTTGTATGCACAGCATATATTAAAAATGTAATCGCAACGTAAATATGATATCGAAATATCAAAAAGATAAATAATATAAAAAAAAAATTGATAAGCAAGATAATTATAACATTTGCAGCGTGTATTCACTTCACATAATCATAATCCATTATTATTATATTGTGAGACAAGTATTATTAATTGATTAAGTTATAAGTATAGTATTCAATTGTGCCTTAGTGCCATATTAATAATAAGAATACATTTTATTAAATATATATATTAATATTTTATTTATTAATTATTTTTACTATTTACTCAAGCTATTATCATGCGTAGTATAATAATCTATTATAATGTAATATACCTACTATATTAATTATATTTACATAACCACACATTACATATAACTGTGATTATACGAAATACGAATAGGTATAGATAATATTGTATACCTTTAGGTTTAGTAGTAGGTACGTTATACTTAACAACGCAAGTTTACTCTTAAGTACAAAGGTAATGAAATAACTTTATCTAAATCATAGGTACATATAGGTAATTTCAAAAATTATATTTAAGAATATGTACTCAGTACTTGTGCTTATTTGTTATATAACACTAAGGTGTACCTAAATGGCTAAATATCATATTCGTAATAACATAAATTATAAATCATAGAGTATATCTCACAGAATGATTTTACCTATATTATGCTAGATTTTATAATAATTACAGATCAATATTATTTATGTAGGTCGTTGGAACATGTTGATAACTATAGAGGAAGGTATAGTTCCGCCGATGTTAAATGGGTTTTTGTAGTGCTCTTTTTTCTGAAAATGTTAATGATCGAATCATCAGTTTTTATTCATCACTTCAATGCATAAAAGTACTTTATTAAAACTATACGCACCTTTAAAATTTAATAAATGTATTAATATAATTTTATTGAAGTAAATTAAATTTACCAAAGTCAAATACATGCTGCCTCCTCACGTAAGGTGACTCTTCTATAGGGAATATAAAAAAGTTCCTATAAAAAAAAAAAAAATGGCGAAAACCATAATCGAACTTTTTTTTTTATTTGAAGAAACGATGGCTATAGCCGCTAGCGGAAACGAACCGGTCCCAGACTATTTATATTCATATTAAATATTTACTATTTACTACGTTTCCCACGTTCCACCCAATCAATAAAATAGGTATGCAGAAGTCAAAGTACTGAACAGATAAATAATGTTGTGATGACTGATGATTATTTAGAATTTCATTGTTTCTTAATACATTTAATATTTGTATTAAAATATAATATAGTCGAATATTATTTGACTTAGATAGATTTATTATAAAATTTCATTAATTATGCATTCATATAGATTCTAGGTTTAACTATTTAAATTATTTAAATAATTCAATTATAATTCCCATTTTAAAAACTTTCGGTATTTTACAAATTTTTTATAGATTAAATTACTTAAAATAAAAAATTCTGGGATAATGCGGGCATCTGAAAGAAGCTAGCTAATATTTTTAGACAGACCTATGTATACATAATACATATACAAGTATACAATGGATTAAGCACAGAAGAAATAAAGATGTTAGGTATTTTTTATATATTGTAAAGGAGACGTAAGTCTCCAATTTGCCATTATGTTCATAAATATACGGCTGTATTAATTAATTAGGTATGATAATTTATGAACTTATAGAGTGATAGAGATAATAAGAATATTCTGAAATATTTTTTATAATTTATAATTTTTACAAAAACAAATAACATAAAGTTCCTCATAAATAGATTTTTATTACAGTTATTTAAAAAAAAAATAAAAATACGTTATATTCGTAGATAAAAATTTTTTTAAAGACATTTAAAATTCAAATTTAGACAAATTAAGATAAGATAACGATATTAATTGTTGTTTTTTAAATTTTAAATATTATTCGTGGAGGCTTGAAATTTTTATGTGTAGATATATATATTTTACTATATGCAATAGAATTTAAAAAATATTTAAATATGATAATTTAAAGCTATTATTGCCATACAATTCTATCAAATTATTCACACTGTAGATTTTAAGGTAAGGCGGTAATAACTCGACATAAATATTTAATAATAATATGATTTGATATAATCATCATTCATCATATAAACATATTATATTTATTATATTGATATAGTGGTATACTTCTATAAATTAATAAATTAATAGTAAAATAAATGCAGTATTTTCGGTAAAAATTAAATCAACTTACCTACCATAATACTATATCTATATATTAGTAAAATAAATTATTTTATTAGCAATATAAAAATGGATAAAAGTAGATAACCGCTTTGTCGTGTAATAGGTATGAGTGTTCCTAATAATTAAGTAAGTCACTGTAAAAAATGTGCCTAATTAGAATTCACAATAAATCATTGTTTATTTGCATATGAAAGACAATTCTTCGACTTGATAGACTGTTATCCTATGTTTCTAAATAGTATATTTTTAATTGTATAATATATAGGTATAAATGTTTATGTATTAAAACTATTTAATTCATTATTAAAGTAATACAATCATTTGAATTAATTTTTGCCAAAAACATAAAATTTGAAAATGTCCCATTTAAAATAATATAATAATATAAGTTAAAAGTTTCTATTACACACGACTAATATTTTTGAATTTCATCGAGATACCTAACAAAAATTGTTATTCTTTGTATATCTAGTTTCTTTCAATTAGAATTTAAAAAGTCTACAAATAAAATGAATTAATATATTTTTCAAATTGTTTGGTTATTACTTATCAGTATGAAATACTTATGAGGAACATTGTGTCAAATTTTCAAGTCTTATAGTTATATAGTTTAAACATTTAATATATTTTTAACAACAAAATAATGTACATATTTTCAATAAAAGGAGTCAACAATTTAAAAAATTGAATTTAAAATAAAATGCATTATGATAATTTCATGTATTTTATTAAATTTTATTTCAATAAATTTTGTTGTTGTTTAGTTGGGTAAATATTTCAAATATATCATAGGTACTTACTATAATTTTTTATCCACACATATATTTTATCCTAAATATGGGTTAATTCAAGTGAGGGCTAAATATCTGTTGAATCTTTTGTATTTAAAAACTTCAAGCTTTTAAGTAATAATACACATTGATTGTGGATAATGGATAATTTAATATATTAATGATTTTATTTTATAATTTATACCAATATACTTGTATACAATTTTATACTGTAATATTTTATCACTTAAACTCCATATTACTATAATAGATTTAATTTACAGCCTTATGGTATCATTTTTGTCAGGTGTCATTGCGTTATAAGCTTATAAAAGCGTCGTTTTACTCTTATACTAACAATACAATATCATAGGTACTTATTCACTGTTCATAATGAGTCATGTGACTGCGTGTGTTTTATATAATATCAACCGACTACCGCTATTATTGCACGACCGATCAATAGCTGGCAAGGCGTTTAGATACGTAAACAGAAAAGTTAATATAGGTATACCTACGTAGGTACTATAGGTACTATACTATTATATAGTATTATACATACAAATACACTATGCAGTATGCGCATATACATATTATAATATATTCTATGTTAGACCGCAATATTTTTATATAATTAATAATTAATTATAAGTTATAACTATAGTATACCTGATATTAACTATTAGGTATTATATCGAAACCAGATATTACTAATATGGTTGAAATGTTGAAACAAAAAAATGTAGAACTGATTTCGTTTATCTAACTTTTTTCATTTTTAACAATGATAATTGTCATCATCATTCATCCTCTTGCCTAATTGTCTTTAAAAATTATAACCAGTTATGACATTATTAATATTTAAAAGTTGAGAACTGTTTTAGTTTAAATGCAATCCCATGCTTAAATAAGTTAAATGCTCTTATGAGTTTAAATAATATGGTATATTGTTAGGTATGTTAAGAATCTGATCATTTTGCAAACGATAATAAACGAACTTTTAAATTATAATAGTCAATATTAATTGACGAATGTATAGTATTTGTGGAATTTTAAACGAGATCGAGATGTACCTATTGTAATAAGTTGAAGTCGTCTGATGTTTACTGTACAATTAGTCAAGGTGCGATTATTATTTATTTATAGTCTTAAATTTGTTTTTTTTTTATAATACATGAGTATAAAATTATATTATAAGTGTAGTTATTGAAAAAAAAATTGTTAAAATAATTTATCATAGCTGTATAATATTTAATAATTATTAGAAATATTTAGATAAAACTTTGAACTATCAAAAGGAGGAAGGAATATAATCATAAATAAATATTGGAGCACAATAAATTATAGTTATAAGTAATAACTTTAGTAATCTGTGGCCCTGTGGACTTTATATTTATAAATTACAACCATAAAATAAAATAAAATATCTATCTAATACTGCAGTTTTTTCAAGAATTAAAAAAAAAAGGTAAAATGTTAAATGTACCTACTTAACTCAAACATAATAATATGTAGAATATATCATAGTCAAATAAGAAAGGAAGATTATATTACATATATCAACCTACCCAAATATACTACGTCATGTAGGTGTACATACCTAATGTTTGTATAGACTGACCAAGTTTGTATAAAAATTAACATATATATTGATATAGGTTATATTAATATTTAACAAATTAACTTTAATAGATACTGCCATACTGGTATGTTTTGTATTATAATATTATACTAAAAAATATAAAATATAATGATTAACCCGGTGGCATTAGTACATTAGTACCTATTTATAGGTATACAGATTTTAGTATAGCTCATACTATATGAAAACCTAACCAAATTTTCCATAAATTCAGTTGTGGTTATAGTTTGTAAATGTAAACACAAACCATGTATACTGTTTAGGTACTACATTACTAAATATTTAGTTCTCATTATAAATAATTAAATACAATTTTTTTTATGTACGACGCACGTCAAATTTTAAAGATTATGAATATAAATAAATAAATATATAAAAATGATGTTAAATATTGTAATAATATTGTATTTAGTGTAATGTATAAGTATAACTATTGTAGTCTTAATATTTTTATCATAATTATTGTGTTTTAGTGTATTATTTTAAATTTATAGGGCATTTATGAATTTTTTATAGAGCATAAGAGCATCGAATTTTCTGACCTTGCAGCTTATAACTCACGCAAACATTGAAAATTTAATATTAGCTAGGTTCTTCGTGTAAGTTAAAATTATAACTACAGTTTAAAAATATCGGAAAAAAACTATCTTCATGTATTTAGATATTTAATCATAATTTTGGCTTTATATTTTATTATTTATAAATTATAATTATAGCTGGTCTATTATAGTATGTCATATTTCGTGTTTACTTATTATTTTAATATCAAAAGTGTATCTTGAACTATTTTATAGATTGATTCATGGCCTAAGATAAATGATATGAAAAGTCTCTTAAGAAATCCATCCCCTGTCACCACAAAAATTTTAAAAGTCAATTTTGAGTTAATTCGAAATCATATAATTAATTGTCATAAATATAAGATATTATATAATATTCTTTCCTTAGTATGGCTTTAAGGTCTTTTCATAAAAATCAATACATCGGCATTACATAATGCGTATACACTAAACAGGCGTACAGCCGTATTAGTAGGGTTTATTTAGTACTATTATAGCATAGCTTAGGTATAGTATACTATAGATGACACTACAAGAGTATATCATTATAGGTATTTCAGTTATTGCTGTAGCATTGGTGTACTGGTAACTATATTAAGGAGCCGAATCGAGATAGGATATACCTATACGTTTTATGAATATTATATACCTACCTTAAAACAAACAATAAAAAGTACTATGTATCTACATAGTAATGTTCACAAAAATAATTTAATGTTTGCAATTTCGTTCAAATGTTAATTCAGATTATTATAAAAATATATATGTTTAAAGGTATAGTTTTTAAATATTTAAGTCTTAATATGAACTGCTTATGAACATTATCGTATAACATTTTCAAATCTTAAGAGGATGCCGGAGTGTAGCCTGGTAAGATTTAGATAAGAGCACTATAAGAACATTATCTGTATTTGTATGTTGGTTTTTAACGATTGCTTAGTTTTTAATTGAGTAATGAGCATTTTTAATTTACGCTTTATTATATACGTATAACTTGCTAAAAAATTGAACAATCGTAAAAAACCAACATATGAACACAGATAGTGTTCTTACCATCATCAAGTTTCTTATTAGGTCGATTCACTCTAATATTTAAATTAACAGAGATACATGTGATCTGCTGGGCATACATTTTCAATGTTACTCACTTGTAAGACGGAGAAAACACATGCGGGAATGGAGTCCTCGTTAACTACCTATATAAATTGAAGATTTTATAAATGTTCTAATAGAAAAGACGTGTAGTTATAGAAAACTTTCATGATTTTGACCAATTTTTAGAAAAAATTATGCTAATGTATTTTGAATATTTTTGTATAGATATAAAAACAAAATATGTAGGATTTCATATTACATTTTTAAGAACTTTGACCTATAAATAGTTTAACAAAAATAATTACAAAAAAAAAAATTCATTCCATTAATAGTAGCTTAAAAAGATTCAAAATATTTTGAAAATTATACAATGTTGGAAAATGTTAAATGATAATAAAGTTTGGTAAAATTTTTAAGTATCTTAAACCTTTGTATCTAATCCTCTAACCTTGTTTTTAGATTGCCATAAAATAACAAAAGTAGTTAGAGGAAAATTAATTATTTTAAGGGTGTAGATGAATTAGAATGTCGTAAAAAATATAACTTCAAATTTGATTAAAATTTATTTAATTTTCCGGTTGTTATTTTTTTTAAATTTAAATTGCAAGACTATAAGAAAGAACCATGTATTACATTCAAAAATCCAGGGGCATATTTAGAAATATATTATGGGGAGGGGGCACAAACAAAAAGTTCAAATTAGCGTACATGGGGCGTACAGAGAGCCTATAATAAAGATGCTATAATACTCTCAATAATAAAAAAATATAAAATACGGTGAATGAGGCATGGTCTCCAGGGGCCCCCTTGAATACGCCCCTGTTTAAATCTTAGACATATGAATATTAAAAATCTTAAACATTTTTAACTATAATATTATTTGTTAATTTTCATGATTTTGACGAAATTTATTAAAATTTTTACTTCAAATGTTTATAAAATAATTTTGTGGATTTACGCTCAATTTTTTTATTTTTTTTTTGAATTTCTAAACTAAATCAAATATTATTTTATAAAATTAGGAAGTTTAAGTTTAAATTTCATTAGAATCCCTGCAGTGTACTAGATAATTAAATAACTTATGTAGGTACTACTATTAGTACATTTTTTTAAATGATTTTTTATAGGTAGTTAAAATCAGAATTGATTGTAAAAAATAATAACTCAATTAGGTTATAATCACACAATATTACATCAAAGGTTTTAAATTACATATTCCACATTTTTTTTTTATTTATTAGATCATTATAAATTACATAATAATTAATAAGACAATATATACAATATACATACGTTTCATGATTATCTATCTTTTTATGCTATAGCTTGTGTGGCTTCTGCTGATTACAGCAGATAGGTACTAAGGTACCTACTTATATAATTTTACCACAAAATATATACACTGGATAATATCTAAAACTGTACAGCAGAGTGATATATTATTATATTATAAATACTTAACTGAATTTTTACTCGTGTTATCGTAGTAGGTGTTCACTATTCACAAAAAGCATCGCGACTGAATTTCAACAAAAAAAATTTCACCCGTTAAAAATTTGGAAACCGCTGTTTATGGATTCAATTTATCAATAAATTCAAACTAACTATTAATCACCATCAATATATTACATTAAGTGATACCCAGTATTCAATAATAGGTTAAAAAATACGTGAAAGACGAGATAATAAATTTTGTCAATAAATATGAAAATTAATTTTAGTCTTGATTTTCATTGAAAAAAAAATAAAGTATTTGTATACTTACCTATATTGTAAAATCGTAAATACTTAAAATGAGAAATATGAGTATAATATTATGAGTATATAAAAATCTTAAATTTTTAATTTCTTAATAGGATGTCAGCGCATTATATTGTTTTCTCTCTCTGCCCCACGCGCAGCATAGACAAAACGCATTTACGCAGAATCATTTTTTGATTTTTCTATGAATTAAAGTAATCATAGAGTAAAAATACCCATTACAAAAAAGATAGAGAATAATATTTTTGAGGGAATGACATCATATCGATTTGTCAAAATATTATGGTCTCTAAACAATTTAAACATTGTTTAAATTTACAACATTATTTTATTTATTTTAAAAGTCAAACACAAAGTCAAATAACAATAAAATATAAAATCGATATGTCATTCCCTCAAAAATATTATAATCTACTTTTTTTGCAATAGGTGATTTTACTCTAAGATTACTTAAAAACATAGAAAAAATGATTCTGCGTAAATGCGTTTTGTCTATGTTGTGCGTAGGCCAGAGAGAGAGAAAACAAATAGTGCGCTGACATCCTCTTAAGTTGTTAATTTATTAAAATTTTATAAAAATATACACAAATGCTATGATGATGGATTACAAATATTTTCCAAACTATCGTATTGATGTGTGATGGCTGATGACTTATAGGTAATGAATAATAATGCGAATGCCTGCGTATGCATTTATATTTATACATAACATTGTAGATAGGTAAATCATAATATTTTAGTCGTGGGCTTGTGATGATGTCACACAAATTATAGGATTTAAGTTTGAGGGAGGAAGCCATTTTCACAACGTCCACTATTTTGACTTTAGGAAACAATATTTTATTAACGGATTAACGAAAATGAAAATTTGAACTCAATAATTAATAAAAAAAAAATAGCTCTATTCGTGTATTAAATTTTAAGTATAGGTAAGTTACCATTTACCATCAAAGTTGCTAGTTGTTTGCCTAGTAAATATAAGGGTGAAAAATATAAAAAAATTATACAATTCTAGAACAGTGAAAATCTACAAATTTGAAAAAAAATTTTTAAAAAAATCATTACTTTTTTAAATAATGAGTGTTGTTTGATAAAAGAATCACCCTGTATATATATATATATATATATATATAAATATTTATTTATAAATATTTATACTAAGAAAGAATATATACCTGCTTAGTGCTTATAAAAAAAAAAACTATATTAAATTTCAGTAAAAATAACGATAGCTGCTTTCGTTGGATAGATAATACAATTTTCTATACTAAATGAACCTATGGATATAAAGACTATGTAAATGGATTTTATATATTTATACCAATATAGTTGTATTTTTGATACATGTTAGTTCTTACTATATCATATATATCTAAGCAGTGATAAAATTGAAATGTTATGTTGGTAATAAAAGTATATCATTCAATCTTTACTAAGCTACGCAAGTCATCAACATATAATATATAATAGTTGATGACTAATGTGATTTTGTTTTTGTATAAGTTAATATTGATCTTTATTTAAAATCTATATCAGAAAACAGATAGTAAATAAAGAATACAATGAATACTTAATATATATAATAATAATAATAAATATATACGACATTGCATGTACTATATATGTTGTAAAAAATGTAATAGCCTCAAATCGAAAATTTCATTCATAAATCATAAATCATAAGTACTTAAAGTACCTACCTAAACAAAAGAGTATGTATAGGTACCTTAACTTAATACAATTTTATTATCTAAACTTTACAATATAAAATTACAAAATTTAGATATAATTTTTACGGTTTGTTAATTATTGCTAAAGCTAAAACATTTCAAATATCAACGGACATCTAATTCTTGTCTCTGTATAGAAATTATATTACAATATTGTATATTAGTTAACTGATTTTTGTCGACGAGCAAGTAAGAACTTTCATGTGTCATCGTTCTCATGTTTCTCTAATTTGTGTTTTCTTTTTATAAGACGCATACAATATGTATATAATGGTGACTATCAAAACTATCCACAAAATAAGAATTATTTTACTCAACCTATTAATATTTGATAGTCGATAGATCAATACTGTTAGATATAGGTACTATTTTTTATTCAACGGTCGTTGTAGAATAAAAATATATGTTAGTTTATAATATTATACAAACACGTATGCCTATACATATACACAATAACATTATGTTAATTATAATTGCAGATTGATTTTATATTAATACTTACACTACTGTAATAAATTAGTTCATATTAAATATTAATTAACTTTTAATTGTACCAATTATAATTTTGTAACATTTAAAGGTATTAAAATATTATCTTCATTATTATTCATTAAAGACCAATATTTAAATCGTAGACAACACAATTAACTATTAAATACTATATTTACATACAAACTAATATACTATGAATTAAAATATATATAAGTATCTATAAGATACAATTCATATTATATACCTAATATACATTTATGATAAGTGATAACTAATAGGCAATTCTGCATGTATATTAATAGTATATTACTACAGATAAAATAATAATTAGGTAGGTAGTCATTTGTTTCGCAAATGAAATTATTTAATGTTTATTTTAACCATTCAATAATTATAAACTTATATTCATAGTTTATAAGCTTTTAAATTGTAACACTAAGTACACTCAAAGATATTAATATAGAATAGTTCAATAGTGTAACATATTAACAATAATTATACCATATTAAATATAATATTATGCTATACTTACTGTGGTAATGTGGTAAATATATTCTGCAGAGTGCAGACAAGTGCAGTAATATAATTAAATTATATTATATACACGATTACTGTATATTCTACATCTACAATGTACTTCATGCATTTATCTATTTTTTTTTAAAGACTTAGGTATTTAATTTTAATATTGGTGAATAATTATGCTAGTAACGTAGTAGCTACGAGCTACCTAACGGCAGCTATAAAATATTATTAAACATAATATTAATATAATATTGTAGTCGCCCTTTAGTTTATAGACGGTATAAACTATAAACTATAAATTACTAACTATTATAGACTTTATAATAGATGTTCACGGTATTCATAATTGTTTTACGAGTAATAAATAATAATATACCAACGATGCATAAAATATGTACAATATAAGTTATAACTAACAAATTATTCAAAATCTAATTATTACAATATTTATATAGATTATTCCTTCTTCGAACTGTATCGATAGTCATTCTATCATTCCAAGTATGTATATATTAATACTACGGACAGAGATAGTCTGTGGTATTAATATATATTTTTTTCATTTTAATATCAATTTTCAACGAATTAGATTTTTCTCGTCTTAATGATTACAAATAAGTGGTAGTAACTTATAGTACCAACACATAAAGTAGGTAGCCAACTAGATACCTATAACAATGAACAAGAATTTCTGTAGCTGCATCTGTAATTTCTGATAATATAGAGATGACTGGGAGCCTCCCGCTGAATATCGGTCATTGATGTTTTTAAAAAAAACACAATATATATAGGTAATATTAAAATATAAGTCATAAAAGTTTAAGTTCCCACGAATAATGGTTTAATTTTTTTTTTTTAATTATTCAATTAATGTTATTTTAATTTTAAATACTCGTAAGTAATTTCGTACAAATTGGAACTTAGAATGTTTATAAAAAATACCTAATTATTTTTAATCATTTTAGATTCTGAACGAAGTGATGAATGTATTGATTTTACAATGATGTGTGTTTTTTTTTTGTATCTGTGTACAGCATAACTAGTCGAAAAAATGCTTTAATTTCAAACTTTGGGGGTGGTTTCCGATGGCAAAATGAATATGCTTGGTGCATTATATGTATAAGTCAAAAGTAAACATTTTCCAACAGTTTTCAAAAAAATCGAGAAAAACAAAAAAAAAATTAACGAAAAAACGGGAATTTTTACGCAAAACCAGTTTTCGACCAAATTGATTTTTTTTTTTATATGGTTGTAATTAAAAAACTAATCACTATAAATACTTGAAAATTTCACCAAATGTTTATGTCAGTATTATCTATATACAGTTAAATTTTCAAATTTCCCAGTCAAAATACTTGAAAATTTAATACAAAGTTCTTCATAAGTTATTCTTATAGTGATTAAAAAATTATAAGAATACATAGGCACAATTTTTTTTTATTAGCATTTGAAGTTCAAAAATTCATCAAATTCCTCAATATTTGCAAATTATTTTGTAGGTATAATTTATAAAAATTTTTGTATAAATAGCTATGAGTTGAAAATTAAATACAAGGTTTTACATAAGTTAAGCTAACAATAATTATAAAAGAACTTAAATAAAACATAAACCACCTTTTTCACCAACCACTGGAAATTATATCCTAGGCTGACAAATCATCTTCGTTCAGAATCATTTTTGGTATACAATAATAATTATCATTGGATTCAAATTTAACCCTTTTATAATATATAATAGTGATTCACACGGCACCTAATGTACAGCAGAGCGGTACCCACTTGCCCGCTTTTTTAGATTTAAATGGTTTCAAATGTTTCAATATGAACTATAGTCTATATATTTATAAAGAATCGAGCACATATTACATTTTTAAAACTTAGATAAGAAAAAAGAAGTTTTTATACATTTTTAATTATATAATAGGTAGGTAGTTAACCTAACCTAACCTTTTATAATTTTGTCATAAATCTAACTTTAAATGTATATAAAAAAAATGTGCCTATGTATTTTTAATAGGTTTTTATATAAAAATATAAATATAACTTTTGTGGATTTTATATTTACTTTTCAATAAATAATTTTTTATCGACATTTATAAAAAAAAAATCTAAAAAAAATTAAAAATTTATTATGCCTAGGTATAAAATAGTCGAAATATTAGTTGTATAGATGAATACAGTATTCGTATATATAAGGTACCTACGACAATACGGTACACAGATTTTTATTTTTAAAAAATATTTTATTATGAAATGAATTTTTTTAACAGACATAATTTTTTTTTTAACTAATTATTACAATTCATTAGAATTTATCTACTTATTATTTACAATAATATAAATGCAGGTAGTTTATTTATTATGCGGTGATCGAGGACGAAAAAGTAAAAGTACCTATTTGAGTATTGTAGGTACGACATTCATTAGGACGTTTGGGATGCGTAATATAGTTGAAGATAATATAGGTACATTGTATACAGTCAAAACTTGTTTGATGGCCATTTAAAAAAAAAAATTATAGCTGGAGGTAGGTAATCTCATTGAACGATAAAGCATATTCTATATCGTTTATAACTTATAAGTATGTCGTCAATATAGCCAATGTAGGTACTAAGGTACGTGATTCTACAATTTATAACATCGTAAATTGAAAAAGGAAACTGTAGACAGTGTAGAGTGTAAACAATAATAATAATAATGATATTAAAAAATATTATAATCGTCCGACATAATTAGTTTTCTTCGTAAAATCACTTTTAAGCGATCGACACCTGTCTTGTGATCACTGAAATGTTATCTGTGACCTCAGACTTAGTGCGGTCCTGTCGGCGGCATTGCGGTAGTGTGGACATGTTTTCATACAATATATTATTATTTTGTGATTGATTACTAACGTAAAATGTTACTACTTATTTAGGTATCATTATTGTCACGGAAACACAGTAAACAGATAAACAGACGTCGCGTACACGACTGTGGCTATCGGACTGCCCACACTACCAAAGAAATAAAGAACGTACTTTACTCATTTGTCAGAAATTCATAATAGTTTGTACTGTTTGTAGTTTAGTTTTGTACATTTTTAATTTTGTACTTGTGACCTACTCAGTATTACTGCTATACCGATCTCTGGTGGGACATTATGGTGGGAGGGTGATGGTAGTGGTTTATTGCGCAGTCGCTCCCGTCTGAAAACCGCTGATAAAACGTAATCACTGTAAACGGAGTAAATTTTCTTATCATCATTGTGTCATTATCAAAAAAGAAAAAAAACCAAAACATTGAATTGTTAGCGAGTACCCCCTCATAACGGCAATGCTAAATGCCAAAATACAATTTTTTTGCACAGCTGCAGCAAATGTATTAGCTTAGTCGAATTCACTTACCTTTTTTGGCCGTTCCTCGTGTAAAAAGCAACATCAATCAAAACAACGTTCAAAATCGCGGTCAAAGTTTTTACCAGCTACCATCGTCTGACCACATTCAATTGAATTTATGTTTATTCATCACTCTGCCAATGTAAGTTTAAAACGTTGTTTACCTAGTTATGAGTTCAAAAAAGCTAAATGTCATACTAACAACACATTAGTAGTTAGTACATCATGTGTGTTGAGAAACATTCTTGTCAAAATAAAACAATAAATAATTTTGTTCATATATAATCAATACGATAAGTTTACACTTTGATCACCAGACAAATAATATAGTTAAGAATATGGTTTAAGATAATTTCTCACAAAAAAAAAAAAGAAAAAAAAAAGGTTAGAATAAAATTCTTTAACATCTAAATATTTAAAATATTAGCTTAACTATTATATATAAATAATCTCTATGTAAAATTTGAGATTAGAAAATAATATTAAATTATTAATGAAATAGTGGCAGAATGCATAAAATTAACTTTGAATGGGCTAAGTAAATAAAAGGATGAACGAACAAAAAAGAAAGCTAACTATGAGAATGTCGATGAAAATTATAACAATATATTTAATGTTGTTTGCATATATATTGCAGAAAAAACATTGAACTTAAGAAATTTCTTCAACTTATAGCTGAAATTAAAGTTATACAGATAAATAGTAGGTAATATAAACAATTATTAAACATACATATAGTACGTTTTTAAAAATAGTAATAAATTATCAAACCTAATTAATCACATATGTACTTATTTAAATTACCTAATATTTTTTTACACTTCAATTAATTGAAATATCCAAATTCTAAACAAAAATCTTAATTTTTTAAATATTTTTGAAAACCTATTTTTTTTTTATCACAGTTTTCATTGAACCTTATATATTAATATATATATATATTATATATTAAACTTTATATAATAATATTACTTGATTAAAAATAATAGTACATAATAATAATAATAATGATAAACCTTACTTATAAACATTTATAATATAATATAAAATGTGTTTATGTTGATAAAAATAGGTATTAGTTAATAGTTATAGTATAATACATTGTAGGATCAGTAGGATCTTTAATATAATTAAATAATAAATTATTATAAATGATTTATTACTGAATTACTTATACTATACTTAAGCTTTTGTTAATAATATAAAAAACAAATAAAAACTGTTTACATTTGTCAGTTATTATCAATTTTTGTATATTAATTGACTTTAGTGGTTTGCACAGTATTGTAATTAATGTATAGTAATAATTCACTTTGAACATATTATAATAATTATAAATTTATATTTTTCAAGTCATTAAAATCTTAAAAGCTATTATAATAATCTATTATTAATCCTTTCAATGTTCTTTATTTACATTTTGTGTTATAAATAATACAACTTTTTGTAATATTATTTTATGTACTTAACAAAATTAAGTATAGAAAAATTTTCACTACAACATAAAATGATCCAATGTCCAAAATTACTTATTTTATTTTATTATTAGGTATATTTATTTATGGTGTTCAGACATTAGTTATTGTTTTAATTTTATTGTTTATTATTATTGATATTCCGTGACAAGTGTTTTAATATATCTACCTAAAATATGTTAATAATACTTAAGCTAATATAATTTGTTACAAGGAACAAACGGTTCCTCTATTATTGCTTATTATTATTAATTTATTTCAACATTTATCGAAAAATTATATAAAACAAAATTCTCACTGAATTTATTTTGGTATTTCGAAGACTACAAAACAGGAATTTCATATTATTATATATTTATATTTAGGAATAAATTATAATTTTTAATTTAATTAAATACATAAAGTATTTATTTAATATAATTTCAATATACTTAAAATACCTGCAAAACCTGCAAATCTATAAAGTCATTTGATTTTACTACCTATTAATAATTATTATACTAGGTAATACATATGAATTTGTTTGCAGTTGTATTGTGATTTATGAATTTATGATTATCTTATAAGTTTTAAAAACTAGATTTGTTAGTTTTTAAATTAGATTGAACCTTTATGTATTGTAAAAGATTGTATTTAAAATTCCTTTAGAAAAAAACTATTTAATAGGTATTACTTGTATAGAAATGCTATTCTGTTAAAAAAAGTAAAAGCCGTGAAACATTTGAAATTAACTAATAACTATTAATAACGAATAAAGAATAATTTAGATAAATAAAAAATCAACATAATTCGTATAGATTTTAAACAATTATACAATTTGTATTCTAATTAAGAATTGATTTTTATTGATATTTATTGAAAGTCTTTTTAATATTTTATGTTCAACAAATTTGATACGGATTTTTTTTTTTTATGAGACAATAAAATGTTAAAAAGTAAATCATAAATAAAAAGAATCCTTATCAAATTAGTTGGATCCAGTAAAAAAATTTTAAATGTTAGTAGATAGGTACCTATTGATTTTAATTAACATTTCTTAATTAACTAAAAACTTTCTTATGAATAAAATATAATTTAAAAATTTTTATTTTTCATAAATTATATTATGTATTATAAAAAATAAAATTCTATAAATTAATAATATTTTAAATTTTAGATTTTTACAATAAATTGTATAATTTAAATAAATAATCATTTATTTAATCTTATTTTTCAGAGTGTATGTCTTTAAAATGGCTAACCCAAACAAACATATTTGCAAATTACGTAAGTATAAGTATTTAAGTATAAAAAAAACAAAATATATGAACATTATATTGTATTTAATAGACATAATATATGACATTAAAGTCATATATGACTAACTTATTGTGAGCCAGATAATAATTAATTACATTTTACAAGAATGTAAAATTGTAAATTGTTCATATTTTGAAAAAGTTAAAATAGTTTTTTAAAATCTTATAATGTTGGGTTCATAATATACCTTATGTAAATAAAATATTGTATTTTTTACTGAAAATTCTTAGTTTTTTTCAATGATAAATATATATATATATTTAATCGTTTTTATTGTATAGTAAAACTTCCATTTATAGTCACTGAAGATACCTGAAAAAATCACCTCAATTTATAGGTGGTCATCATATAGAAATAACTTTAAATAGGATTGCAATACTTCCAAATCATTGCCTTGTAGAGCAGGGGTCACCACTTAATTAATCAAATACAATAGATTTTTCCCAAAACTGATTTTGCGTAAAAAATTTGCGTAAAAAAGTTTTTTTAGTTATTTTGAAAAATGCTGTACTTTTTTATACTATTTGCTACTCGAAATTAAAAATCAAGGCATGTTAATATAATCAACTACTTTTTCTGTACACATGCATGAAAAAAACCACACATCATCGTAAAATCAATTTATTTATTAATATAAATACATCATAAAATATAATTAGTTATATTTTGTATAATATGCTGACAAATTGTCTTTACTCATAATTTTTTTCATATGGGGTTATTTATTTATCATTGAATTCAAATTTAACCCATACAAATATACAATACAGTGATTTACTATTAACAAGGTATTTACACTCAACATTTAAACAATTTCCAACATTATTTGTTTTTCTTAATAATGACAACTGTAAATTAATTTGTACTATTGACTTATAGTTTTAATTTCATAACTTTATTGAATTTCCATATGATAACTTTTAGATTCTGAATGGAGTTTTATTTTACAATGATATGTGTTTTTTTGTGTGTATGTACACCGTAACTTGTCGAAATAATGCTACAATTTAAAATTTAAGGGGTAGTTTCTGATGGCAAATCGAATATCCTTGGTACATTATAGAGGTAAAAAGTAAAGTTTCTAACAGTTTTCAAAAAAATTGGGAAAAATAACAAAAAAGTGACTTATAAATGGGAATCTTTACGCAAACACCAGTATTCGACTATATCGATTTATTAATTATATAGTTGTAACAATGTAACTCAAAAACCAATCACTAAAAATACTTGCAATTGACCAAATTTTACCAAATGTTTATATTTTTAGCATTACCTAAACACGGTTAAATTTTCAAAATATTCTGCCTTTTTTTGAGCTATTATAGACAACTGAAGTTTTCGATTTTTCTAAGGATTTTTTTTTTGAAATGTCGATAAAAATTTTAAAATTTAATACAAGGTTTCTTCTAAGTTTTTCTTATTGTAATTAAAAAAAAAAAAAACAAAAATCCTTAGTCACAGTTTTTTTTAAAACCGTTAAAATTTTTACGAAATATATTAATAATTACAAGTAATTTTGTAGATGAAAATTCATTAAATAATTTGTATTTATTTCTAAGTTTAAAGAATTTAAACTTTTCCATTAATTATCCTTCAAATAGCTATTACAGGGAAGAAAATTGTTATGAGCGACTACATTTTTGATTTTTACCAAATCGCGTATAGATAACGTTATACTGAAACAATTTTAAATATTTGTTATTATTCGAAAAGTATAAATTGTAGATACTTGAAAATTTCACCAGTTAATTAGATTAGAATTTTCTTTACATAATTTAATTTTTAAAATATTTTGCTTATTTTAAGGCTATTTATACTTTAAAGGCATTTGAAATATTCGTTTTTTTAGTTTTTTTTTTTTTTTATAAATGCTGATCAATTTTTTTTTTGCTTACTTAAAATACTTGCAAATTTCACATGAGTTAGTCTTTAAGTGATTCAAAAATTATAAAAATACATAAGTAGTCACATTTTTCTTTTTATTAGCGGTTGAAATTCAAATATTGATAAAATTATAAAATTTATAAACAATTTTGTATAAGTAGCTAAGAGTTAAGTAAAATACCCATAATAGTTGATACAAAACAATTCTAGTAAATAAAGGTGACCATTGACAAGAGTTTTACTAATATTTAAAATTTTTTAAAAATGTTGCGTAAACAATTATTTACGGATTTTGTTTAATATAATTTTATAATTTATTTAATTTTGAATAATAAATTAATTTTGACTTATTACCAAGTGAGCTATATAAGTAAAATGAGTATCCATTATTTTTTCTATATTGTTTGTATTATAAATATATTTATACATAGACATAGGTCTAAATATGATTTTATAGTAAAATAGTTTTATAAAAATAACTATATTAACTTTTGTATTTATGTAGAAGAATTTGCTGCACACAATGCAAATGTTACTTGTTTGGCCCTTGGTCAAAAGAGTGGCTTAGTATTAGCTACGGGTGGTGCTGATAACAAAGTGAACTTGTGGAAAGTTGATAGTGAAACATGTTTTATGGTAATTATTGTTTCCCTTGAAATTCTGTATTATAATTGTATAAAAATTTTTAAGCATCTCATGTTCATATAAAACAAAAATTATTTGTTTAAACAATTTTCATTATTTATTTAGAGCTTATGTGGCCATGTAACTCCAATTGAATGTGTACAATTTGATCCATCAGAGTATTTAGTGGGAGCTGGTAGTCAAACAGGAGGCTTAAAAGTATGGGATTTAACTAAAGGAAAAAAGGTTAAGACATTTAGTGGCCATAAGTCAGCTGTTACAAAACTAGATTTTTTTCCTTTTGCTTCATCTTCGTATTTTGTAACGGGTTCAAAAGATACCAATGTTAAGGTATAATTTTATTAATCAAAGTATTTATATTAAATATGTTAAATACCATAATATACAAACATACTTTGTTTTACAGCTGTGGGATTATCGATATTCACATTGTATAGGAATGTATAAAGGTCATGAAGCATCTATATCTAGTTTGAAATATAGTCCAGATGGTTTATGGATTGCTTCTGGTGATGAAGATGGATGTGTTAAGGTTAGTTATTATTATTATAATTGTATGGTATATATTGTATTTCATAAAATTAAGTTTAGATGTATTACAAACTCACTGTAAAGTGTTAAATATATTGCTATTAGTAAATAAATAGTAATAAATGTAATTATTATGAAATCAAAATATGATAACAATTATTTATTAGCTTCAAGTTCAGTTTAATTTACTGTATTTTTCATATTGTCTTATAACTATTTTATTAGTTTAATTATTCATATATTGATGGTAAAATTATTTTATTTCTGCTATTTATTTTATAGATATGGGATTTGCGAGTTGGACGCATGATACATGTTTTTGATAAACTACATAAAGGAACAGTAACATCAATTCAATTTCATCCATTAGTATTTTTATTAGCTAGTAGTGGTACAGATAATAAAATTAATATATTAGATTTGGAGCGATTTAGTATTATTTCTCAAATAGATACAGACAAATCTATAATTAGGTATATAAATATTTAAACTAATTTTTCTAAGCATGTTTTATTTTATTTTTATCAAAGAGTTATTATTTATAATAATTAAAATTTGTTTTCCCTAGATGTTTGCAATTTAATGACAAAGGAGATGTTCTATATGGAGGTGGTAATGATTACCTTGGCGTATATGGTGTAGAACCAACCAGAGTTTGTGATTCGGTGGTTGTAAAATGGGGAAATATGAACGAGTTAGTTGTTAAAGATAATCGAATTGTAAGTTATTAAATATTGTAAGTGTGAACATTTAATATAATAAATACATAATTGAGTACAAGATACATACATAAATCTGTATTTAATTTTCTATTGTATTAGATGTTAATTTATTTTTATAAATATTTATAATTTATGTTCTATGAACTTCATATAAAAACAATTTAAAACATTAAATATTTATAGGTTGGTGCCTCACATTTATTAACAGATGTTTCAACATGGTTAATTAATTTACCCGAAGAATATCCTTTTAAGAATCAATTTTCACCACCCGATAAGTCATCAAAGACGAATACAATGTTCACAAGAGATACTGGTGTTCGAAAAAGTTTTAATAAACAAAAAACACGAGAAATGATTAAACCCAAGTATGTGTAAATAATTAATTTGTCTTTAAATTAGTTTTATTAAGCTTTTGTAAATTTTAAATGAAAATCTATTTTTGAAATGTTATTTGCTTTAGATATGCTTTTTAGTCATTTTGAAGGATTAAAATTCAACTAACAGTACTTGGTTATTTAAATTCTAAACATAAGCAAAATTATATTTGTATTTTTAAATTAAAATAATTCACATTGGTTTTATTTTTTAAATTTTTTTGGTTATTTTATATTTATGTTATTAAACAAAAATTAGGTAAGACATTTTTTAAAGTGAACTATAGTGAAACCCATGTGTATATATGATTAGATGGTAAAGATATTTGATTCCAAATTGTTTATTATTTCCGATGATCATTTAATTATGAAATATTTAATTTGAACCATGCTATCAAATATTCTATGATTCTGACAAGTTTTCACCAGAACATATTTAAATAAATAATATTGTGTCTCGCAGGTAATACATTTATAAATTACAAATTATTGTTCTTTTAACAGTTAATTTTGATACTCTTGAACAAAACTTATAATAGAAGAAGAATATTATCCCATTGGAACTATACATTTTGACATATTAACCATATTTATATAGTTAACCAAGTTTTTTTAAAATGATAATATGAATTAGATTAATTAGTTAATTTATGATCTAAGTGAATGAGTGAATTGTTTATAAATAGAAATACTCTCTAAAATGTTAAAACTAAATTTGGTGACAAAAATATGTGTAGTAAGAAAAATGGCTTAGTAGATTTAAAAAAAAAAAATAATAAATTTGAAAGTTTTCTATTTTATTTTTATGACATAAATTAGTAAACCATAATAGCTTTCAATATTTATTTTTTATACAAGTATTCATTTTAACTGGGTAATTACTAATTACACATGTATTTTTATTTATATTATTTTCAGAACTAATATGAAATTAATTGATGAAAGTGAAACTGATATTGATGATGAAAATCAAACTGTAATTAATAATGTTCATGATTATCATTCAGTGTTTAAGCCTAATAGAACTTGTAAGTATAGTTATTTTATCTAATTGTAATTTTTATGTAAACAAAGAATTAATAATTTTATAAATTATTATTTAGCGTTTAAACCAAGTAGAATATGTAAGTATGTCTGTTTATTTTAATGTTGGTTTTCATTTACGAATGTTACATGTTTAAATTAGAGCTCGAATTCAAATGCCATAAAAGTTCTAAAAAATGTACAAATGTAAAATATGTATTTAAAAAAAAATTCTAAAGTAAATAAAGTAAGACCTTGCTAGTCTATAACTTATAGGTCTGATAACCTCAGTACTTTGATCATTATTTCTCTTCCTTTTTTCCATACACGAGAAGTGTCATTTGTAAATTTGACTTTATTAATACAACATAACGTGTGTGCAATATAATATGTATATTGTATTTTTATTTTTATTAATTCTTTGAAAATACAATAGGCTCATTAAACAGTTTTGTGTTTAATATGGTTTGGATATACAATGTATATCGGATAATATATAACTAAATGCATTTGAATATTTTAGAAACTCATCAGTTCTTAATTTGTCATTTGATAAATTTATTTATTTGCATATTATAAATTAAAATTATATATAAATGTATCTTTTCAATTAATAATAGGTATGTTGTTTCATATTTTTATTTAAGCAAACTCTCATTAATTTAACAACCCTTGGTCCCATTTAAGTCTAACTAGGTTAGGTCTTACTGTATTATGAAAACAACATTTATTGATATAATATTTTGAATTTTTAAATTTAAACTAAAAGCTCATATAATGTTTTAATAAATGCCTTAAAAATTTATAAAATTATAAATGCAAAAATTACAAAATAAAAATTTCTCAGAAAAGTATCTATTACATTAAATGAGTTATATACTTAGAATGCAATGTCAAAAATAATACATTTAGCATTAAAAACCGAGCCCTAGTTATAACTTATAACATTTAAGCAGTTTGACTTTATCATAAGAAATATAAAAATAGTTTGGCTATAGTTTCAATTTTATTTATTATAAACTGCAATAATTAATATCAACTCATTGATTTTATTATAAACATTATTATCAATGTTTATATTGACATTAATTGAGCATTTTTATGTGTTTGTGTGCATTATTTACTTAGATATTTATTTTCGTATTATATGAGTATATTGTGTAAAAATGGTATTTATGTATAATGTATATAATTGTGATGTATTATATTATTATACATTTTTATCTGAATTTATAATTTAAAAAATTTACAATTTATGTTAATTAAATAGTTGCAAATAAATATATATTCAGTATTTAGTAAAAATTAATTCTTGCTATTTATTATGTTATTGAATATATTTAAATGAAATGTAAATGGTAAAAATAATTTTAAACTTTTCATAAATTTAAAACACTCTAATAATTTAATGTTACATGCAGATTTTAATCTGAGCGAATTAATTTTTTCATGTATAATAATGGTTTATCAAATGTTTGTTTAAAATCTGATATATCTGTAAGTAAATACTCAATTCTAATAGACAAACAAAATGTTAAAATGTTCATAAAAAATTCATTTATTTTAAATTCTAAGAACAGAACTTAGTTATAATAAACTTAAAATTTCAAATTATTATTCTAAATACTGAATAAACTGAATAATATATTTAATCTTCTTTAAAAGTATTTTTATTTTAGTATACATGGTAATAACATTTTTTTTATTTACAATTTGTATAATTTTCAGTAAATAGAAGTCCACCTCCATTTTCACCTTTATCTGAAGATGGTAATATGGATATTTATATTGTATTTATTAATTACATCAATAATTATGTTAACTTGTTTTTACAGATAATTCCAACAATATATTTACTGCTGAAGGTAAGATAAAACAATCGATAGATAAAAAATATAAACTGAATAGTGAATATATATTTTAATTTTTAGTAAATAGAAATCAATCAACAACTTCTGCAAAATTAGAGGAAAAAAAACATAGCATTGGTAAATTATTCTTATATATTTTATATTATGTTATAAATTACTTTTTTACATTTATATTATATTTTTTATAACCAGATCTTTCTCAAGGATTAATGCAAAGCAGTTATTCAGAAGCTGAAACGTCATCTGTGGATTCTACTCCTTGTGATTCATTTCAGTTACCTCAGTTTGAGAGCTCTGGTGATTACCATACTCCTGATTTACCAACTCCTATATCAACACCTGATAGTATTGAAACATCTGAAAGAAGACACAATCCTTATATAACATCATCAGTTTCAATGCGTAGTGTGTCTTCTAATGTAATTAATGAAAGTTTAACTAAACGTCCATCATCTTTGCCAGTGTTTAGACAAAATGGTTAGAAAATAATTTATATATATTTATATTTTTGCAAAATTATATACTTTTATTATATATTTATATATTTTAGATCATTTTACTTATGGGCACAAGTACACATCGCCTCAAACTCAAAGAAAAATAATTCCAGATGAAATTACATCATTACCTCAACATAAACGACTGTTAGCCGATGATTTCTTAGTTACACCAGAACATAAAAAGACTGATACCATCACAAAGAAATTTGAACTTCCTTTAGATGATTTTGGGGAATTAAAAAATGTTAGTACAAAGGTGCGAAATTTTTTATTATTTAAATTGTTGCAAAATATTAAATTATATTTTAATTTTAAGACCAAAATTGCCATTCAATATTACACATTATTTTAATGTATTTTGTTCTTGTTCTTTTTATTTTGATATGCTTATTTGATACAAATTTTGACTCAAACTTAAGTTAATATATTAATAGTAATGTGTAATATTTTATTTCAACTATGATTTTGTAAATTGTAATAATACAAGTATTTAATTTACAAAAAAAAAAAAAAAATAATGACCAATATGTTTTTTTAGAGTTTAAATAATGTCATGTATGATGAAGAAGACATTGTTGAGATTCTTTCAAAAAATCATAAGGCCACTATGGGTGTGCTCAAAGAAAGACAACGTTATCTTAATATTATACAAACATTATGGACTAATAAAAATTTTAAGGTTTGTAATAATAAATAATACTTTCCTGATATAAATTAATAAATTATATTATTATATCATGTATGTATAGTGTATACTATAAAATTCATCTATTGTTTTAGTGTGCTGTAAATTCTGCTGTTTCTATGAATGATGATGCTGTCATATCAGATCTCATTTCTATTATTACACAACGCCCGTAAATTATAAATTTTTTATTTTAGTATTATGTTTAAACAGTGGTGTATACATTTTCTATTGTGGGAAGTTATTTTTATGGGGAGATTAAAATAATTATACATAAATTATATTAAATCATTTGGTTATATTCTTGTATTATATTTAAGTATATTTACTAAAATGCTAAAAACTGACATTAATATGCATATGAGATAATACTTGTAGGATAGTATCTATACGCTAAAAAAAAAAAAAAAAAAAAAAAACTAATAGAACACTGACCAAATTGTTGTGTGTTTAAAAATAAGGTAGATAGTGACAATTGATGTCATTCAGCATATTATATGAACAATATTTATTGACAACATTTAGCATTATTCATAGTAAATGTGTTAATAAGATGATGATTAGCATGAAGTAAGAGATACATATTTTTCATTATTATTGTTATTGCTTATAAATTTTAACTTTTATTTGATCATATTAATAAAGATTAAAAACATATTTAATTAAAAATTAAGTTATCAAGTTATTGATAATATTAAAAATGAATTGAAAAATAAAATTGTAACTATCAGAAAACTTTTAAAAATATTAGGTATTGTGCCCTTTAAGAATATGGCTTCTAGTTTATTTTTAATCGCAATATGAGAAATTTTAAAATTCATTTTCTAAATTTTTCAAATAATTTTGTGCTTTATTTGGCATTTTTAATTTATTATTATTTATTACTATGGTGGTGAACCTGTGATTTTTATTCAAACTTAATTCAATACAATACTATCAGTATACATTAACTACTTTTATATCTACTAAAAAAATATTCATTACTTATTTTCATTAAAAAGTAAAATAAATATAAATGTTAATTAATAGTATAACATAATATAACCATTTATGAAATTTTTATTATTCTGAATAAACAGGAGTGATTTTTGTGCCATGATACGTATTCTTCCTGGATGGAATATAGATTTATAATTAATATATAAATATACATTGACAGTCTATCCAATTACAGTAAATATTTTGTATAAATTATATATTATTCATTTCTACAAAATAAAATTTCAAGTATAAATAGTTGGTTTATATTATATATATATTTTTATTTTAAGACATTCTAGTATAATAAAAAAAAAACTAATAAAGAGGTTGATGTTGAATAACTAAAAATTCTTCGAGTATACACCACTGTGTTTAAATGTATTTAGTTTTATTTAAAATTTTGCTTAATGTTTATTTCAGAAATCTCTGGTGTCTAGATGTTTGCAGTATGCTTCTTCCTTCAATATCTGATTTGATTCAAAGTGGCAATGAGGCGTAAGTACTTAATAAAGGCTTTTATTTTGAATGGCTATGCCTTTTGAAAATATGTATTCTCTTTATTGAAATTAAATAAGATAACAGTACGTATCATTAAGTACAATTAGTCAATCAATATTAAAAATAGTGAGATATGTTTACATTGAAAAACACATTATTTTTTTGAAGTAGTGTATTAGTTCAGTAATCAAAGGTTCTGGGTAAAACATAGAAATCAACAGATAATTTAGTAGTTTGTTTAGGGACCTTAGAGTTAATTTGATTTAAAAGGATAGGTAAATCAGCTTTATTTGCTAAGATTCAATATTCATCACGCATTATTGACAAATAATGAAAATGGGAATAGGTGATAATGATCTCACCAGCGGTAAACAAAATATATTTAAAAAACACTCCAAACATATTTATTATAAAATATTTAAATACCTATCACAAAGATATGGAAATAAAACAGAACTAAAGACCTTAGCAAAGCTAGATGATTTGAATTATTATCTTGTGATTGTGAATATAACACATACTCCTCTCATGTTTATCTTTTTACAGTTATACTTACTAATTACCACCTTTTTATTAAAGCTAAATAATTATATAATATATGCCCATTTATACTCTAGGATTAAAATGTTGCTTACTTTTCTTAGTTGATAGTTTGGTTTGGAGAAAAAAGTTTAAAAATAGAGCTGTCATTAATTTATTTATCTAGTAAACTCTTTAAGTAAGACTCCGAATTAAAACGAGTCAGTTTTGGTTTGAACATTTATTTTTCTGGAGATTTATTGGAAACTTGTAAGCCATTATTGCTATGATATTATCATTTGTTCTTATAACTAATGCCTAAATTAAATTATTTTTTTAAATTCCTTGCAATTCAAAAGTGTATGATCCACTGTCTTTTCAATAGAATATAGGTCTGAATTTCAGGTTTTTTTAACTATAAATTATTTTAAATGATTAAATGTATTAAAAACATAAAACACAGAATGTAAATATCTTTAAGTTTTAATTCAATTTTGATTTTCAGATTCATAAACGTTAGTTTTAAGGCCATAAGAGATATTCTGCAGTATTTTATGCCAGTCATTAAGAATAATATACAAAGACCACCTTCTGCAATAGGTGTCGATATCATGCAAGAAGAAAGGTTAGTAGAATTAATTTTTTTTAAGACTAAGATATTATGATACTAATTTATCATAAATCTATTCTTTTGGGCCTCTAAACTCATGTAATATATAAGACAATAGTTTTACTTATGGATAAGCATTCAACTAAACATTATAACTACACTCTTTTTTTTTTATAATAGTAATTATTTATAATATGCATGTACTTAAGAATTAATTATTAATATGAATATAATAGAATTATAAAATAAAATTAAGTAATTTCAAAAATAATATATGCTTATATTTATTTTATTACTATCTTAGTTGCTGATAAGTTAAATTGAATGTACCATTCATAGACCTTAAGTTAATATAACATAAAAATTAAGTTTTTAATTCATTTAGAATATTAGGGTGCCCTCATGTCAATGCATGAGTAAAAATGTATAATATTCAAATATTGTTAGTTTTCGAACTAATTATATTATTTCATATTTTTTCTAAGCTCATTAGCTCTATTTAAGCAATATATGCATACTACACTAGTAGTCCAATCGCATTGACTGTTTGTTATTTACAGATACAACAAATGTCGCAAATGTCAAAACATACTTATGGATATCAGGTCATTTGTACTGAAGAGGCAAACGGTCCAGGGTAACTTGGGTAACGTGTTCAGACAGTTGCATATGCTCTTGCAAACAATAGACATCTAATGGCGAAGATAAGACCTGAATGTGCCTCGCTCCACTAAAAAGATTTCTAATAGGAGACACTGAACATTGAATAAGTGGTGAACCCCATTTATTGCGTGTCTGACGACCCAATATTATTATTATTATTAGTTGTTTTTTTAAATATTTTTAAGCCTTATCAAACTGTCATCAATGTGTATTTTTTTTTAATGAATAATTTGTTGATTTTTTCAAACGTTAATTTTTATAACATTTTTGATATTTTTTTCCTATCATAACTTTGTACAACTAACACACCATTGTACTTTTCAACTTTTTGAATGCAATCAATTTTTGTTCTATAGGTTATCTAGTTTATAAAAAGTGTTAATAACCATATTATACTAACAACAATTTCCAAAATCACACGATACAGGCTGTGCACATAACAATATTATTTAGAATAATAATAAGAAGCCCTTTCTATTTTAACAACATAGTTTTATAATATAATACGTAAATCCAGCTCTGTAGACAACGTATATGTGTAAAATATTCCATTAGATTGGTTCTTCTTCATTTTTTCTTCTCACCATTTCAGAAAAGGTCTTAACATGAATTACAGTTAAAAAAAATAATGCAACAATAAACATAATTATGTTGTAATGGCTTACATGCTAAAACAGCTAAGATCACATTTAAATTACAAGTATATAATATCTAATTTTTTTTTTTTTTTTTAATGTTATACACTTGTGGATTAAAAAGAATAATTGTTCATGAATCAAAAAGATAATTATATTTACAAAAACCTACTTTGTTTTAAAAATATTCTTGTATGTATTTTTATTCCCTATTTTTCTTTATTGTAAACAATTATTATAAAACATGGCTGTGTTTTCTACTTTTAGAAAAACAAAATATTCAGTGTTTTCTATCGGTTGAATCCGTCCAATATTATAAATTATGATAATTGTATAAACATCATAATATTGTATTCATGATAATTATAAAATACAATACATATATTTTTTAAAAATTACCAACTGAAGAAATTACTATCCAACCTTAATAAAAGTACCAATAAACCTGAAGACAAAATGTTTGGTGTTATTTTTTATCCAAGCATAATGTACATTATTTTAATTTAATTTTTGATTTATTTGAGTGATCTCATTTCTGTTATGTACAGATTGTAGTCAAATGTTATATTTAATAATTAGTGTGTAATGTTTTATTATTTTTTTCTATTTTTTGGCCAATTTGTAATTCTGCTTTACTTTGTTTTATTTTCATTTTATATTTTATTTATGTGTTACAAACTTAACTTTTTTTTCATATGTATTTTCTTTAATTTTTTTAAAATCTATTATCTGTACATATTATGTGTCGAGTGTATTCAGTTTTATATTTTGAAGTCAACAATATTTTCAATAAATTCATTTTTCAATACCTAGTAATTAATATTATTTTCAAACACAGTTGTATGTTTTGTGGTTTATATGGTTTACACTTCATAAATTTATAAAAACTGTTTGAATATTTATATTTTTGACTAACACGATACTAACTTAGTCCTATATTGTTATATAGATAAATTAAAATATTTATTATGATTACAATATAATATAAATTAAGTTTTTGAAATGTAGTGATACTATTTTACATTGCAGAACATTTACCTTTATTAAAATAATACTATAATAATATAATGATTATGTTATATTGTCTTATTATTAAAAATTTAATATGTTTGATAATAATTATAATTTGTAAAATAAAGTATGTATTTAATTAGGTACATTACATACCTAGGATATTTTCAAAGCATTCATAAGTACCATAATTTTTTTTTTTACTAAAATAATATTTTAGTACAACCACATTTAATTCCATCAAATTAAGCTATAAATCTGTTACTTTGTTTTGTTTTGTTTTGTTTTGTTTTATTTAATTTTTTTTTTTTTTGCTAATTTAAAATTGTGAAAATAACTTTGTACAAAAAATGACGAGCTTATATTTAACTTTTTGTTTTTGCTATAATTACTTGTAATGATACAGTTAACCATTTGTATTTGTAAGCAATACATTAACTAATTTTTTATATTGTTTAATTTATTTCAAATATTTAGTTTATCAAGATGATAATAAACCCTATTATTTCATCCTATTTTTTTGTAAATATTTTAACTATTAATTAAAATTTAAAATATTAAATGAAGAAAATACATTTATTTTTATTGATAAATTCTCATGTAAATACATGCTGAAAACTTATTTCATAGTGTAAGTCTGGATTTCAAGAAAAAATTTTTTTGAAGTGTGAAGATAATATAAATTTGTATAAGTTATAAACCCATACTCTAATATTTTCCACTTATTTTATAAATTATATAAATAATTTATAGTACCTATTTATGATTGATTTAAAAAATACTTCTTTCCAAAACATATATTTGATCAAGAAAATATAAAAAGTTTGAAGTTAAAATAATTTTAGAACATATTAAGATTTAAGATAAGCAGATTTGGGATTAGAGGAATAGGTACAACTTTTTGATGAGCCTTTGTTGATTTTATTCTGCTCATCTAAATTTAAAATATTAAAACAATTAATTATTCAATACTTGACATATACCTATATACATCAATGGCTTTAGAACGGTATTTGAATTCAGTATAAAAATTTTGAAGAAAAAATGTTTATATAAAAAATATTAAAAGTTTATATGATAAAATAAATTAAATATTTTTTCTTGTATCACTGTATAGTATGATAAATATTTTAAATTGTATAAGAACGGTTTATTCAAAAACACAATTAATATTGATCACATGAGTGATGAGTGTAGCTATTTATTACTTTTATTACTTAAAAAAAAAGTATATATATTTTTTTTTGCACCGTATTTTTTTTTCGTATACGAAAATATATTTATTATAATATATAATAAATAGCGCAAGTATGTTTAACTTTAAGTATTAATCGGGACAAAAATATTAAATAGAATATTGTGCGGGTAAAAGACTAAGATGTAAAAAAAAATATGTTGTACAAATTTCTAATAATTATTGCTGTGAAAGTACATAATATTACCTATGTAGGTACCTACCTGTACTAAAATATCTTTAACTCGCTCTCTTTCAAATAGCTTAATGTATTTATGAGACAAATACATTAGGTATATTTCATGGTTGTAGTTCACCAAAAAAATATTTAATAAGTTTAAATAGCAGTGGCGTATTTACGGGGGTGGTCCAGGGGTCTGGACCCCCCCCAGAAGAGAAAAGACCGATTCATATTACTGCAGTATATAGTTAAGTAATAAGCATAGAAATTT
>VUJU01000403.1:91981-111153 GCA_009835225.1 Aphis craccivora
CCCCCCCAGAAAATTTTTGAAAATACGTCACTGTTAAATAGTACCTATTTAGTACGTTTATAAGATTCAGTCGATTTACGATTATTAGTTACCTATTAGACTCAAAATTATTTGGTACAGTCCGGAAGTATTTACGTATTTAAATATAATAAAACATAATAAATTCGATTATAAGACTCACTAATTCGGTTAAAAGACTCAATTTTTTTTTAAAAAAATGGTAGAAAATAAACATTTAAGTTAAAATTCAATAATGAATTGGTTTTGAAAAGTTCCATATTTTTATTGGTTATTTCTGGTTTTGACTTATGCTTTAGAATATGTATAGGTACTTATGTAGGTAAAACAAATTTTATTGCATTTCATATTTACCGCGATTATTATCTTTATTATATAGTGTGAGATATAGGTACACTCCCGCGATTACTTGGCAAATTTAATACAAAACAAACAAAAATAGCAAAATTACATTTTTTTCATAAATAATAACCACATACATAAATAATAAATTTTACCTATATGCAAAATACGAATATATGAAGGTATTAAACTGTATCATCTGATTTCATTTATGAATATTTACCAATGAGGAATAGGTGTGTAATATGTATAAATTAGATTAAAGTAAAATCAAAATATTATGTACCTAGTAAAATAAATTCCTAAATAATTAAAATTTTTGTTTTTTTCCCATTTAGCGCCTATAAGATTCATTGAAATAATAATTAGGTATTATTATTCATTATTATTTCGGTTATAAGACTCAATTGATAATTTGTGCTGATCCCAAAATGAATCAGTGGCGTCCATTGTATTATTCGCAAATGTGCAAATGTCACTAACAATTGAACCAAACGTTGTATAGGTAATATTATATTTATATGGAAATATGGAAAAATATAATTTGATTAATCAACATTTTTATAATTTTTGTCACTTAATATTATAATTACAACCAATGTATAACACTATTACCATATTTTGTTGACTTGTCCAAATTAATTTCAGATTTATTAACCCCTCTTCGATTGCGCCAACCAGAATTAAATTAATTAATATTTATTGTACTTTATCAAAAAGTGGTTTTGAGAAGGGCCCCTTGGGTAATAGCCTCCTTCATGTATTGGTTAATTATTTTTAATTTGTAAAATATAAACAATTCTATTAAAGTTTCAAAATGTGTCATGAATAAAATAGAATACTGAATAAGTGGAACTTTAATAACAGTTTTCGACAAGGTGATATAGGTAGTCAATATTTTTTGTATGTTTTAGATTCTAAACTGAGTGATGAATGTATTGATTCTACAATGATGTATAATTTTTTGTTTTTTTTTTTTATATGTATCTACTAAATTCAAGCCCTTAGAAGTTTTATCAAAACTACTATAGGTATATTAGGTACCATATGTCTATTATACTTGTCTAGTTGTCTATACTAAATAATAGATAAATATTATAAACTTCAGGTTATCTAATAATGGTATGGTATCTCTAAAACTAATAATTATTGTAGTTGTAGGTATCCACCTATCATTAATTACCTATTATTCAATTTAATTGAATTTGTTTTAAGTTTATAACATTTTTATCGAATGTATAAATTATAAATAATGTTATGTATTAATTTTAACTCGTGTAATATGTATGTAAAAAACCATAATAGTTTTTGTAGTTAAAGTAAAATGTAAGTAATAGGATGCACAGTGCATAGTGCATACCTACGACCTACCTACAACCTACATGCATCACGTAATTCCTTTTTCTTTAAATTTTAAATTTTAATATTAAACATGTATACTGTATAGCAATCGTCATCCTGTGTTTAAAAGTTGAAACCATGGTTTAAAATGTATTATATTTTAATAACCATGGTTGAAACAGTCTAATTTTGTTTTAATCAAATCAATATTTATATAATACCGAGTACCGATTACCGAGATTATATTATTGTGATAGGTGAAACATTCTTGGATTAAAATATTTTTAGTGTATTTATGTTATTAAATATTTATATTAATCAGGTGATTTTTCTAACACAATTAAAAAAAAAAAAAAATACATTATTCATTACGCATTCATCATTATCAATATAGTGTTCCTGAAAAATTGAATGAAAAACGTCATATTATACCTATGGTTTGTACATTTTTGACAGTAGTTAAAAAAAATTACTTTTTCAATCAGATACAAAATATTTAAATTGTTAAACAGTTGTATATAATTAAATAGTTGTTTAATAGTTGTAGGTAATAGTAGTAGGTATATTGTTTAAATAGTTAAATTGTTCAGCAAAAGTTTAACCTATAAATAATAGATTTTTTTCAGCAAAAGTATTATTTATACATTTTATTTTATTATACCTAGTCAAAAAGATAAAAGTAGGTAGGTATTAAGTTTTTGTTGTTGTTAAATTTTTTTTAAAAAACTTACTTTTTTTATCTACTTTTAGGTATTATTTGTTTTATACTTATCAGTTATCTAAGAAGTTAGAAAATGTAATATTGTAATACAAGATTTTTCCTAAGTTATTATTATAATTTAAAGAAGCTTAGAAATTATCCCGCGGTGCCGTCACCCGTCGGTTCAAACAGAAAAAAAAAGAATTTTTGTTTTAGCGTTAGTAGTCTAAAGTTATTCGGAAGCAAAATGTTTTGTAATTGAAACACAAGAAACGCCGTGCAGGATCAGTTTTAATTAATGATATTATTACTATACATTGCAAAGTAGAAGGCAGAAAAAATACATAACTACATAAGGCTATATTATAAAAATCGACAGTTTATTTTATTCTAACAAAATATTGGTCATTTTGTCAATAGCATATAGTAGATCCGACAGATCCGTAGTTTCAACCTAACCTAACCTACTTTTTACTTTAACATATAAATGTTAGATATAGTTGACTCTTGAAAAACTATCATTTTTTTTTTTTATTTATAAGTAGATTATTGTCTGAATTTGTCGCTATAATTTGCTATAGAAAATAAAAATAGTTACCTACCTATTATGATTAAATATAATTTTAGACCTGTATATTTTCATATTTTGTTAAAACAATCCAAATAATTATAAATCCTGCGTAGTTTACATTTATTGAAATTTATGAATATGTGTGTTTAATTTTGTTACGAAACAAAGCCGTGCAGGATCAACTTAGTATTTATATACCTATATATATAACATAAAATCACATATGGACATTGCAATGGTGTAGATCCCCCCAGAGCTTTTTTCTAATGTTAGATACATTGACTTATTGAGCCCCCCATTTTATGTTTAACCAATAAATTATAATATATCCCCCTCCAGAACAAAATCATAACTTCGCCACTGGGACATTGCAAGACCTTAACAATATTGTTGTAATTTTTCACTTCGTGCGTACAATTGTAGTGATGTATAAATGTGATTTTAATAAGACGTCGAGCAGTCGGCAAAGGGTGAAAACCTAAAGACCCTCTCTGATCTCCGCCGCTTACAATAATGGGTGGAGACCGGATCGCTCGTGAAATTTCGCTATTGGTCGTTCGGTCGGGACGTACGCGCGCGCCCCTCAGAAACTCGTTGCTGCTGCCGTCACCTCGTCCGCGCGCGTCAAACGGTCCCGCGTCGTCGTGCCGTCCGCTTCTGCGAGCGCACGCTTAATTTTTTTAAAAATTGTTTATTAGTAATTTTATTTTCACGCGCACCCTACGGCACACAATTATTGTACACAGCGCACACTCCGAATCTTATTTAGACACACCGCGACAATACTGTAATCGGTGACCGTTCTTTTTTTGACAACCGACCGCTGCAGTCGCGTATAATATCGTACTGTCCATACGACGTATAAGTATACACTTACCTATATATACGCAATAGGTGTCTATTCAAAATCAAAAAGTCAATCGATATATACATCGAAATAATGTTGATGATGAACGATCTGGGATCGATGGCCGCCGGTATGATGCCGTTTGACCCGATGTGTGGCAGCCTCTACGAGCAGCAGCCGCCTAAGCCTCGCTTCATATTCAAAATGCCGCGTGTCGTACCCGACCAGAAGAACAAATTTGAAACTGACGAACTCTTTAGGCGCTTGAGTCGCGAGAGTGATGTGAGTAACCTATTTTACTTGTACATACTTATACTTATATAACTTAAAATTACACAAATACATAAATACATATTATACATTATAAATATGAAGGCACCTACTTTTTATATCCTGCAGCTTATAATATGCTCACATATATCATGATTTATTTTGGTAGGTACCAACCCATATGTGTATATTGAAACATTCCGATATATGGTAGTATGGTAGATAGGTATACATACTACATTATAAAAATATAAACAGTCAGTTTCATGCACACTTGTATGTTTTTTTTAAATATTGCTATACCTAACCGGGCTAACTTCTATAAGTTTAATTTATTAAAAAATAAATTATTTATACTCATAAGACGCATTTAAATAATCATATAAATGTATATTAGTTTATATTCTTATTAGGTACTTCCTTGTATAAATCCAGAAGAATAGCCCTGAATATTATGATGTGATTAGACTGTTAGATAATTATATTAATAGTCATATTATAATATTGTATGTATAGTTTTGGTGTAATTTTGACTGTGATAATCACAGTATATAGCTTATCAGGGAACCTATATCTTTTTTTCAAAAATTAAATATGAGACTTGCCTTGTTTTTTTTTTTTGATATCAATAATAGGATACAATGGATTCATATTAGCTATACTTTTTGTTCGTTTTTAATCTTACCATGTATTTACAGTCAGTTAGAATTATAAATTATTGTGAAAATAGATGTTTTCGATTTCAGGATTAAAGTTTCATTTTTATATAGATTATTATTTTATTAATTGCAAATAATACAATTTAATGTTTATATGTCTGAACATAATAGTGGTATTAAAGAAATACCACACCTTCACATATTTTAATGGGCAATTCATTTCAACTTAAGTTGTATAAATTATAGTATATAATACACAATGTAATAAATAATAATATTATACTTATAAAATTATAGTATATTGTGTAAACATTTAACTGGAGTTTAAGTAAAGTTATAAGTATGGTAAATTAATTATAGAGTAGATGTTATACTAGTATACTCGTTATAGAAAATATACTTTTTGTATAGATTGAATGTTTGCAGCAGTGCATTATACTAATTTTCAAATATAACTATTACCGATAGGTATGTATAGGTTATTAGTGATTTGTGTTTTATACATAGCTACAAAAGTACAGAGTTTGTATCGTTTTAAAATAATTACAACATTAATATAAGTACAGATACTTATTAATTCCTATTAATTATTTTTATAGAAATACATGTTTACAATAGATCACATAGATCATCAATCATCAACACCTATATTACCTATTGGATATTGTATAATATCTCGTAAATATACTTCTTATATACCTTTTTTATTTTATTAAAACTAAAAGAATATTTACAATCTGTAATCATATTTATTTGTATAATAAGTAAAACAATAATACGAATTACACAAGGAGGGTGTCTCATTAGTTTGAAAACTCTTAGTTTGTATTCTTTAAGGGGGCTAAATTTAGCGAATTTATAACGTTAAGAATGAGAACTCATTTTGTTATGTTATTTTAAATAACATAATATTAACTATTATAACTTATTTATTAACAAATAACTTATTTGTAATACTAGAGTGGATTGACTTATTATGTACCTATATAATTTAAAGGTAGGTACCCGAGATTATTTTTTAAGATCCAAAATAGACTTTTTGTTGATATTTTAATTTTGAAACAAGTTATAACTTATAAGTAGGTATTGTAAAATGTTACTGCTGTTATACCAATAATCGTATATTTAAAAATTATTTTGGTTAGTTAATTAGTTTTTATTTTTCAGTTAAACTTTGTTTGGTGAAATTCATATTTATACATTTAAATAATATATGTATTCATTTTCACTTAAAATTGTACAAAATTTATGTAATTTTGGACTAATTTAGTATGGTAAAAAAATATCAAATACATACTGAATAGTATAATTCACAGATATCGCTGAATATTATAAGTCCTATATCCATATAATTAAACAGAGTAAATTTACTGTAAAATTTGGTTTTCTAGTGACTTAAATGTATATATATATCGTTTAGTACAATTGGTAAATGTTAGCTGGTATATGTTTAAAACGATTTTCGAGTATTTCAAAGCAGCCTCCCGCTGATTCAGGTTGGTGGGTGTAAAGACTGTTATTTATCACTTCATGGTATGAATTGCATTTTGAGTAGGTATTACATTTTTAAATGAGAAAAAGTTGGTCGGCAATATAAATGGCCCTGCAAGTCTATGGGTATTGTTGGAATTCGGTGACACAGTATATTCTTTTATTTATTACATAGGGTTATATTATGATTATTATCATTACTGCAGTAGGGTTGTAATAAATACATTTAACACTGATAAGTTTAGTGGTAATTGGTAGGGCGTATATGACTATATGAGTAAAATAGTAGATGTAAAAGTTAGGAACAAAAATATATAATTATTTAATGTCGTCAAACTTGAATGCATAAATATATTATTATGTAATTATTTATAGAAAATTTAAGTGTAGATTTACAATTGTTATTTATTAATTAATCATAATATATTATATGATGTTTACAGTTAAATTGAACTGTAATAATAAATACGATAAGAAGCAATATTTGTTTAAACTGATTTTTTTTCGACTTACATCATCATACCTGATGAAAATTGACATAAGTACCTACTAAATTATCGCTGAAGAAAATTTACTTAGTTTTTTCACTAAAACATTTTAAAATAATTAACTTTATTATTTTATAATTTATACGAACTATATTAAAATTTTGTAAAAATGAGATTTATACATTTAAACTACCTATTTGCATTATCTTAGTTGATTCCTTTTCTCGTTATTACATTATATAATAAAATATTCAAATACAATTATAATTTAATTATTATTATTTAAACTACAATACATATTATATAATATATATTAAAAACATATAATCAAGTGTTTTAATAATTTATATTTTCATTAGGTTATTTATATTATTCTCAGCTCTCATTTATTTGTTCCTATATTATAAAAATATCTTAAATAAAATATCTGAGATGATTTGAAAGTTAAAGGGGATGGATATGAGTAAAAACATGTAGTAATAAGCAGCTAAAATGATAAATAAAATAATATAGGTATAAGGTATGTATTATTCCAGAGTACCTACCTACCAACATGGCAATATACATTATAATATAACATGTTAATATGCTGGTATTTGTATTGTAATAATAGTATAATAATTCATTTTCGATATAATATTCTTCCACAATCATATATTATTTCTCACTTTTAATGAAATAGAGTAGGTTATATGAGTTAATTTAATAATAATAGGTATACATAACATCTTTAATTTAATGTGTACTATATATATATATATATATTATATTATAGTACTATAATATATTATATCATTTACACACGTTGGTATTTCAAATCCTAATTAACTTGTTGTGTGTCAATGTCGACTTAAATTTTTTTTATGTATTTATTTTTATTATTATATCCTGTTATGATTAATGCTGAGTTTATAAAATGTGTATAGTGAGTAATAATTTTACAAAAAAAATAAAACGCATATATTAGATACGTTCAAAACGGTAGTGACTGGTGAGTAATTCGGTTTACCTACCTAATTTCACAATCTAATTGTATATTTTATTTATAATATTGTCATATATATCTAAAAGAACTAAAAAGGTGAAAGATTGGGAAACATAAAATTAACGGTGAATCAGGACATTTTCCTGACCTTACCTAATGAATGCGTTACGACTGTTATGACTGTTATGAGTAACTTATACTAATCGCATTATTATATATTGTACTGTAGCACGTGTAAAACGAGTTTCATATTTTTTGTGACTAATTAAAATATACACGTTTATAAGTACGACAATGAGACAGTGACAATATGGGAATATTATTATATTATATTTTTATTTGAAAAATGACCAAATTGATTTATTCATTCCTTTTTACTTACTCAGTTCTCCTCACCCATTTACAGACAAATCATGTATGGTTATTAACAAATGTACCTAATATTCTAATACTTGTCCATGTAAATTATTTTGATATAAATATAATTACGTATTTACGTGCAGCCGCTAGATTAAAAGATTATCATCTGGTATAATTATTAGTAAAACCAAATATAGTAATAGGTTACCTACGTGTAATATAAGCATATAAAATATATATTTATAACACATTGTACGTACTGTAGGCACTATGTTTATGCCTTCAACTTCATAGTCTGACTAGTCTATACCTACGTTTATATAATAATTATTTATTAATAATATACACATAAAGTACAAAATAACATACACATAAAACTTTTAAATGTATGAGCTTGAGGTCAAACTTTTCATTATTAAATAACAGTAATGTAATTTAGTATAAATAAATATAGAGATAACTGCAGCATTATATAGACATGGAATATTATATATTTTGATATGCAGAGCTGTGAATTTAAAAAAAAATGCAAAATATTATTGATTAAAACAGAAAGATAAATTCATTATTGTTTTTATAAAACAAAAGGTTTTGTACCAATACATAATACATCCAATATATTTAACACTTACATATTAATAAAAAACTACATGGAAGAGACTGAGAATAGTTGGCTCACTTTTTATGTTGAATATATATATTTTCAATTCATGTTGTTCAGTGTTGTGAGTTGTGACTTTAAAGTTAAAAAGTTAATTTATACTATATCTATAATATTTTACTAATATATAAGTATAAGCCGCATTAATAATTTAAGTTATTGTCTCACTAAAAATTTGTTATTGATAATTACAATTGGTAATTAGGTTTAGGTACTTACCTATCTACTTCACAATATACTATATAATACACTTTGAAATCAAATAGGTATTATACATTTTGATTACAGTTAAATAATAATCATGTAAATAAAAATAAAATATAGGCAAAAAACACTAAAATATAATAAACATTTTGATTTAATTAATTGGTTTTTAAATAAATTTAAGTCAATATTTATGAATCATAAATATAAATTATTTTATAATTTGACTAAAAAAAATCAACGTATCTTGATTTTAGAAGGCCAACTAGCCTCAAATGACTTTTCATTTATTTTAAATGATAATGGTTAATGAATAACTTGATAAAAATTATATAGTTAAGCAGAGTACATAAATCGTGTTTTATACAACTTGGCTAATATAACCTGCCGCAAGTGTTATAAGTTTATAACACTTTATTAATTCATAAAAATAAAGTTTTGAAAATATATAAAAAATATAAACACATTGTTCATCAAAATAGGAGGGTAAAATATTAGAATTATATCGAATCGTAAAGTAAAAAAATGACTTATTTAGTTCAATGATACAGTGTTGAACTGAAAAATTCGAATTTAAAAGCTACTAAATTGATTTACTCTCTTCACTATATAACTATAGGTACTGCTAGTTACCTACCTATATCTCCCATAGTAAATTATTTAAGAAAAAATAAAAATAAAGTTCCATAAAAAAAAAAAAATTGCTTTTTAAAGAAATTAATAAAATATTTTGTTAAATATGTATAATGTGCATTGTACATTGTATATTGAAATAAAAATAACTTGTTTTATAATATGATTTTAGGTTCGATACACCGGTTACAGAGACAGACCACACGAAGAACGTCAAAGTCGATTTCAAATCGGATGCCGTGAAGGTCATGTAGATATTGTAAGTTATTTTATTTTAAATATATAATAATCATTAATGATTAAAATATAAACTCAAATTAATTTTTTTTTTCACAAAATAACTATTATAATTGACATATAGAATAATTTAAAACAAAAAGAATTTTAATTAAATTGTTGTAGAAATGTATAATATACCTATTTCATATAATATTCTTATTAAGTACCTACCTACATCTTTTATTCATTTATTTATTTTACAGGCATTCACCGCGACTGGAACCAATTTGCAATTAATGTTTACTCCGAGTATGCCAATTCCTTCATACCATCAATCTACCAATGGTACTTGTAATTTTGAAAAAGAACGAGGAATGGTAAGTAAAACGTATAACAAAAGAAAAAATATCTTAAAAAAATAATCATAATTTTAATTTACTAAAACCAACAAATGTTATCTATTTGATATTTTATTCATGCAGTTAGTTTTTTTACATTACTGGGTTACGACTATTTAGTTTTATAACAACATTTAGAATAAGATAAATAGCCACTGACAACTCGATATAATATGATTTTGTGGTCGAAATAGTTTAGGTCAATGATTACTCCAAATGGTTTTATCTAAGTTGATACAACATATTTTTAACTATTGCTGGGAAAATATGATAGCTTTGTGTAAACTATACTCCCACGTTTTATAATTTAACATGACAATAATGACTAGACTACATAATTCGGAATTGCATATGATTACGTTTATATAATAAAAAACAAATCAATGTAAAGGTATTTTTTTATGATTTTAATTTTTAATTAAACAAATACACATGCAGATGTAAAAATACTATTGTGCCTACTACCTATGTTAGCTTTTTGAAAAATGAGCATCGTGAAATCCGAAAATTGATTTATGTAAGTACTGTATTTCAACATTACCGAATTGCATTGATCACGAAAATGGTCCGTTTATTTAATCAAATGGTTAGATAAAATAACTCCAATCCCAAAACACGATATGCATATAAATGAATCCACAGTAAACTTATTCTTGTAGTACTGATCTTTCCAGTATTGGAAAAAATTTTTGTCTTCGTCGTCACGTGGTTGTTTCTTTTTTTTTTCAGCACAGGCCATTTTTGACATTATTATTTTATTTCAAGTATAAATTAATTTGAATGTAGTTTTATTTTAATTACAATAAAACAGTTAGAACTATAGATGTTAGGATGTAAAATATTTATTATTTTCTTATTATAATACCTACCAATGCAAAATCTGTTTTATGATACTAGCCAGCTATAGTAATAATTAAAAATATAATAAAGAATAAAGATACGGTTGTAAATAATATTAAAAATTGTATTTTAATTATACTATTTAGAAATTTAGATACCTTTAGTTTATCCTGTATTTAAAAAGTTTTTAGGTAGATATTCAAATTGTTTGGAATCTTGTACTTATATTTTAAGATATTTCATGTAAAATTAAATAAGACTTTTTTATCAATTAGAAAATTGATATAAATTGCATTTTTACCTACTATGGTATTATGGACCGTTTTAATACTTTTTAGTACAAAATATAAATATTGTCTACAGACGTATGGCTTATAATGTAGTAGGTACTTACGTTACTTATACGATTATACTATACTTACTTACAAGTTAATTACATTAACATTTAAGAAGAAAGATATGTATATAAAACACACATGCTTTTACTTTATGAGCTTTTATCGTACAGGAAATCATAAACATTGAATAAGGTAGGTAGCCTCAATATACAAATACATTTAATTAAGAAGGTATAGCCAGTAAAGGTTCAGCTTAAAATATAATTAAACCTTATGTATATATATACATTATACACGACACACGTACACAGTTATACGTATAAATTATGCGTAAACCGTAGCTTATATATATTGTTGATAGACATAGGTATATAATAGGCATATAAAAGCGTAACAATTTTAACTTTTAAGTTTCAACCTAAAAGTATGATATCGTATACTATATACGTATGTAGGTAGGTACCCAAGTATCCTCTTTATTTATATGTAGATAGTTGATGATGGCACGTTTCTTTTCACATATAATATCGATTAATCAATGTTCCACTCGTATAGCCCGTTTTAGGTTGTCAAAACGTTTTGTTCGGAGACGTATACAAACATGGCAATTTTACTCATCTATATATCACACGCGTGCACACACACTACACACACACACATAATATACAATATATGCTTATATATGTGTATTGTGTATATGTAGTGTTATCAATGTAATATATTATTATTACATTTCATCAACGACTGAATAGTATAACAATAACAATATGGACGCGTTGACAATCAATGGGGGGCAGTGTTTACGCGACGAAAATGCAGCAGGAAGAGGAGTGTCTGTATGGATTTTCGCGTAGATTACGATTTTTTTTTATAATACAAACGCTCACTTATATTGTAGGTTAGGTATATTATATTCAGAAAAGGGCAAATAGGGGAGACAAAAAAGAAATCCTTTTAAAATAATAATATAATACTCGTAATATTCTCCAACTATATATATGTACGTAACATATATGTATATATAATGTATAAAATGTACGAGAGGGACGCGTTCTCCCTTTTTTCCTTTGGGATTTATATTATTATTGTCACACGCACACACAGACGCGCAACGCACATGTAACATCTCACTCGGCCGAATGGCTCGTACGTACGCATGTACATATATACAGAGACGGTGGCGACAAATACGTGTATGGTATTATATAAGGGGAAACGGAAATCAATAGTGAAAGAGAAAAAAGGGCGCAAAGGGTGCCGTCGCCGCCATTTTGTTCCGGGCGCACACCAGATGCGACGGCCATTGTAACCGATTTGCTGCCAGCTTAAGTTTAAAAAAATGTAGGAAGTCTTATACATACACATAGCTATTTAAGATATCGCCTGAGTGTATAACCTTTATATTTATATATATATTATATATGTAGTTGATGACGATATGTATATAGTATGTGTCGCCGAAAAAAAAAGACCGACAGAGACGTTATATTATACTTTCTTTATCCTGGGGCCGAACAAAACGTTTAATCGGATGTTTTACTTTATTTTTTTTTACGACTTTTTTTCGAACCTAATTGTATAGCTGTTAAAAAAAATGGAAAAACAGACATCCACCACTTTATTGTACTTCACACATTATATAGCCAAAAGTAATATGTAAACATATTAAATGCATCATATTATTGTTTGGAAATGAGTATTAGACGTCATTACAGCAAAATGCAGACACCAACATAATAAACATAATTTATGACGAGATACTGTATATAATATATAAGTTTTACTATATTATGTACCTATTATAGCATTTTATACGACGTATAAAATCGTAGGACTGTGAAATTATAGGACATTGCAAATATTTAATTGTTATCTTATTAAATTCTTAGATATATAATGTATTATAAGTTTAATATTATCATATTCAATTGTAGGAATAGATAATAACTCTTAAAAATATGTTTTGTCAATTTTTTTGATAACAGATACCTACGTTCATTTACATGCTTATATTTATAATTTGATTTAAAATATTAAAATTTTTGTTTAGTTATAATAAACTATAATAATTTAAGCTATTGTTGATTACTAATAACACTTATTAGATAATTGATAGTTTTAATTTTATATGGGCAGTGGTGGTAAAACTCTCCTAGTTTTTAAAACCAGTAAACTTTCAGGGGTTAATATTTTGTTTATCTGAAGTATACTTTTATTTGTACTATATTATAAAATCAACATTTATTACAATTTTTTTTTTTAATGATTAATTTTAATTATTTCAAAATTTTTTTTGTTTTTATAATGGCCATTTCAAAATTAAAAGATTAAAGTTTTGGTCTTCTGAAATAGTGCAATTTATATACTTTGCTTATATACTCGTATAATATAGGTACTTAAAGTCTATAATTTATTATTATCTTTATTCTTTACTGTTATTAAAGGTCGCAGCTATAAAAATAATAATTTATATACTTGCATTTTTTAAAATTTGTATGTTTATATTAGTTTAAACATTAAACTATAGTGAAACTATTACATGATGTACAAACAAATAGTTATTACGTACTCGGGAAAATTAACATTTATCTTTCAGGTATTACCCGAAGTAGACCCAGGAAATGTACCATTAAGAGAGTTTACAGGTCATTAAAATCGGGAGAGTTTGTGTATCTAATAAAATTAAACAAAAATTTAGATTTTAGATTTTTTTAACATATTTGTATTACATTAGCATTTAGATAGATATTCCCACGTAATGTCTGAAGTGTATTCATATTCTCTAAAATTTCGTTGGTATCAACTATTATTGCGTTGATTTCATATAAATATTATTTTAAAGACTATATACAACACCTTCCTCCCTAAAAAATAGATTTTCCATTACCATTGTTCAACAGTAGGTAATACACGTAATATTAAAACTATTGCTTATAATTGTATTTCAAAACGTATTTCAGTATTTGTATTGTTTTGTATCATATATTTCAAAATTCGGCTTTATTTGAATAAAAAGTGATTTAGTACCGAAATGTTTATTAAAGTCACATTATTACATTACACTATTCTAGTCTTTAATTTTTATTAACCTATACCTAATTGTATTTTTAAATTTCAGAATATTAAGAGTACCTATATAGTTTATATTAATATACTTAGATTAGGTATACTAAATACAATTATTTATTTACGTAAATACCTAGAAAATGATGTTTAAATATACAGGCGAAAGTTTCATTTTTTCCCCCGTGATTTTTGGTATTGAACATGATTTAGTTAGGCATTTATTATACGGTATGGCTCATTATTACATCGTTTAACCCACCTACACAATAAATATTTAAAAAAAAAACCAATCTACGAGGGTGGTGTCAAAACGGTTAGTATATTATTATTATTATATATATATATACAAATCATACCCGTCACTACGTTAGCTGTCTGTCAAATCACCACGGGTGACTAGAACTGTTAGTTTTCACGCCGATCCGCCACCCTGAGAGCCTATTATATCATTAACAATAATCTATTGTTTAATATTCAGAATATGTTTTTATTCTCTTTTATGACTTTTGTCGGGGAAACAAAAAATAGTAGTTTCTTTTTTCTTTTTTTTTTGTTTGTTTCCCGAACAAATCCCGACATGCTGAGAACACACGCACGCTGGGTAAAAAATATAAAAAAATTACCCTGGTACATTCACAATAGTTTAATTTGCAATAAAAGCTTTTAACAAATATTCGGTGAAATTATACACCCTCAAGTCATATATGATTGTGTTAAAATCGTACGTATAATATAATAAAAACCATATTATATCGTCATACGGGGTGGTCTCGAAAATTTGAGCCACATTTATATATTATAAAAATTGATTTCATTAATTTTATTATAATATATTATATGTATAATATAATACACTAGTTTTGCATCAAATGCATTTTTGTTTGAAAAATCAAATTAAAAAAAAAAAAAATTAATTTTATTTGCAAGATTCGCATATTTTTCGTGTATTTAAATCGACCAAGGCCGCGATATTATAATACGAATAGGTAATTGGTGTTTTTATACACACCGTTGAATCAGTATACATGACTACCATGTAAAATTGTTGCCGACATAATATCTTCATGTCGATCGGTTACGTTGTACATGACATTCAAAATTGGCCATGAAAAATAAAATAATAAAAGGGCATGTGGACGTGTTTCTTTGATAGCACATACAAGCGTTCTAGACAGGCTTGACAAATTTCTGAAGGGCCGGTTGAACGTTTTACTGCATGGTCTCAATTTCAGATGTTTGTATTAAAAAAAAATAATACATATCCCTGTACACCCTAACTTAAGTGTATAAATAGGTATAGGATGCTCTTTTATCGCGAACCGGTAGCGCGACAAAGCCATTTTTATAATATAAAATGTGTGCCTACTTACTGCCTACTGGACATAACAAAACATGCTGTACTATATATTGGTACTCATTCCATATCCACGCCGTAAGGATGGAAATAATTTAACACGGTCTCGTATTATTTTTAACAACATGTAAAAAAACAACTTAATAGTTGTAATAAAATAATAATAATAATAATAATAATTAAAAAATGTGTAATTATACTAAGACAATATCTATAATATATACTATGTCATTTATCTCATATTATGTGATTGTTATATTTGGACTTAATATCATGATATACCATAAACATGTTATAGGAATATTAGGCATTATGGTGTACTAGTATACTATCTATGTATAATGTATAACGTTACATTATTTATATCGGTTTTTTATACTCTGATAGGCCGAGTACAGTTTTTTAACTTTGAAGCATTATTATTTATCATCAATATCCGCTCTTATAATATAATTTTATTCAGTAATAATAGCATATTATTAAGTATCAAAATGTTAAGACCAATTTCGGAATTTACGAGAGCATAACTATAATAGAAATGTATCTACTTTTCCTTTTTTTTTTTTGTATAGTACTTTAATCAATATTGTATTATAGTAGATACTCATATTGGCAATATAATACAGAGTGCTGAAAAAGTCGGTGTCAGGTTGACTCACACCACTACACGTCTACGCAAAAATTATAACACATTAACCATTCCTCAAGGCTAATCATTCGTACCGAAAATATAACATCTGCCATTGTTATCAGTGCAATCTTTCTTCATATTCGTTTAGCGTTGAGCGTCGAAAACAAAAACCGACAGGAACCGATTTTTGCCACACCCTGTATAAGTATAATAATTTCCTAAACGGCCATTCGGTTGAGTACAATAGTAAACTATAGTAAATAGGTACCTTATAGCTATTATATAAAATGAATGAGAGTACCGTTATCTCAAAAACGAATATAATATACCTATTTATAAGCTACTTGGTGGTGGTATTAATCTTCACCCATATAAAACGATTTGTAACGATTAAAGGTAAAACAGATTATGGTCATTTAGCTAAAAAATACAATACACGTAGGACCACGTGGATGTTTTTTTTTAAATCTTTATTGTAGAACATATTGGTCGGTATGATTCAAGAATCATACTATAGAAAGGAAAAGAGATCTTTTGGGTATTCCTCTACATATTGTATTAGCCATTAGGCACGATTTATTATAGTGCCGGATTATGTGAAATTGAGTGAATGCACTTCCGTACGAATGATGGTAATGACGATTTTTTTTCTGAAGGAATTATTTAAACTGACCGAAATAAATTTACTTGCACAATGGCGGTATCTCGAGTAGTCGACTGTATTATATTGGTATGTTGATGTGTAAATTTTCATTTAAAAAAAATGTATATTGTAATTGGTATAACACAGGTGATATTTATCATATGATTTCGAGCGAGGGGTTTAAATTTAAAACGGTAGAATTTTAGTACAGTTTGATGTTCAACATAAAGTATTATTATCGTAAATTTATCATCAGTAATAGTTTATTAGAAAATATAAATAAAAAAATTCGGTATTTACTTGATATTATTATAATGTACCTACCTATAGGTACTTAAAATATACAATAGGTATATGGCAGAAAAACCTCCTCGATTTGTGAAACTTATATAAATATCAAACCAAGTCAGTTATCAAAAAATATTTTTTATTTATGTATACCTATTACCTAATGCCATTTTGTTTTAACTTTTTCACTCATTTTGATACACTGATCGGTCTTCCTCAGTAGTTGTCTATGACCTGCGGTAATTTTTGGGCAGGATGGCTATGCAGTAGTATTTCCTGGGTTATTATACTTTCTTCAGGTTTTCTAAAGTTTGGGGACGATGTTGGTTGTCGGTACACTTGATTTACCTACACAGGCATACCAAATAAATAATAATTATAATGTATAACGATGTGGGGTTAAACGGTGAACAGGTGTGACGGCATATAATAGGTACGTATTTAATAGTATATTATAGTTAATAATTATTATACGCAGTGTTGGCGTTCAGAGCGTATATTAACTGCAAACTGTAATCGTCACTGCAACAGATATAGTACTTAGGTATATCCTATAATATACACTCACCTACACCACTTAGTATTACCTATGTCGTATTATGTCTATATAGGTGTACCTGAACCGTGCAGAGTATTATTGCGCATCGTTAGACTTGCATCGTGTGTTATAATAATAATAGGTATACTATAATATGTGCAATTTATGTATTTACATAATAATATTATAATATATTATGTGTACATTACTGCGGACCAGTCTGCTTATTCGGTCCCCGACGTTGTTGAATATAACAATAATAATAATAGTACTGTAATGACTTGACGAAAATCTACGTGTATGGAGGGTGTCGTCGTTGTCGTCGTCGTTAGGCGACGCAGTATTATAATATAGCCTATATATGTATATAAATGCCCCGGCAGATGACCTCGTCCCGAAACGTTTTATTCTGTTTGAGTTATTTTTCAAGAATTATAATAGCCCCCCTGCTCGTTATTATATATAATGGAACGTCGCGCGCGCCCCTTTTTAAACCCTCTAAACGACTTCACATTTGTCAAAGCCCAAGGGTAACTATATAGCTGATCCGATAGTCCTCTAGCGCTATAATGCGTGTAAAATAATCATGACACGTTAAAACAATAAGAAGAGCATTTTAACATCTATTAACGTGTCGTAGGTACCTATATCTATATAACCACCATATAGTCGTTGCACCTATACATATTATATATTTCCTGCTGTTTAAGGGATCTGATTTTTTTTTTTTTTTGTTATTTTTATTATTATTTTTTTTTCATATGACTATTTTATAATAATTTCTTTATAAAACGTTATTTGTTTTGTCCCGAGTGACACGGAAATTAATTGCGGGTCGTTTATATAACGACCGCGTGTGTTACCGGTCTGCCACGACGGATATTGGTGTTAAAACGAACTAGTGATAAAAAATAATGTAGGAACATAATATTATATATGGTGCATTGTTTGAAGTAAACAAAACTAGCTACGTGGGAATGGACGAGTTTACACGTGCTGTGCTTAAAATAATAACGCGACCGATTTTTCTCCGGTATGGCGGTGTTCATCATTATACCTATTAAAAAGCTACATCTAGGAATTTATTTAAAAATAATATGAAATTATATAATAAATTAAAATATTAAATAAAAGTCGTATCTATTTTTTTCAAAGACATATCCATTATCCATTTACTATCAATGTATTATTTTTGATCTCAATTATCGATTTTACGAAAATACTATTATTATACATATTATATTATATTTTATTTTTTTTTATAAAAAAATCAAATTAATAAGTGTA